>JAJOOO010005484.1:0-21090 GCA_029582685.1 Solanum piurae | reverse complement strand
GTCCGTGCTGGTCGACCGTAGTTTGTGTCAGAGGCTGGGTGGAAGAGGTCTTGATCCACGGACACAGACCACGGACCGTGGTCTGATCTACGGACCGTAGGTCTGTCCGTGGGTCGAGACTTAGCCATTTTCTGAACTGGATCTGGGAGGGGCTGAAGTGGTGAACCACGGACCACCAGCACGGGTCGTGGTCTGACCTACGGTCCGTGGATGGTGACCTTAAGTTGCACCTGCAACTTCTCAAAATCTGCATTTTTGATCTGTTCTGGATACGGGGTGTTACAGATATGGCGCCTGAAGCACCCAATTTATTTTTCAAAAATAATTATGTGGACCTCGGTATTGAGTTGGGGAACCGTCACATATACTCACACCATTTTTTTTCACTCCCAATTCTTCATCTACAAGTCCTTTTTTAGAAATCGCGTAAAATCCTCTATTTTTTTTATGTATTAGCCCATGCGTATGGCGCTCGGAGCACCCAAATATTTTTTCTCAAAAAAACTTTATGAGGATCTCCTTATTGAGTTGGGGAATCATCACGTTTACTCACACAATATTTTTTACACCCGTTTCCGCATCTACAGTCCCATTTTTAGGAATCGCGCAAATTTCTTTATTTTCGTGTATATTAACCCATGGATCTAGCGCCGGAGCATCCAAAACAAATTCTCAAAAAACTTTATGAGGACCTCCGTATTGAGGTTGGGAACCATCATGTATAATAACCATTTTTTTGAAGTCTATTTCCGCATCTACGAGGACCTTTTTTAGAAATCGCAAAAATTGCTCTATTTTTTGTGTGTATTAGCCCATTGATCTGACACCCGGTACCCAAAAAAAATTCTCAAAAAACTTTATAAGGATCTCTTTATAGAGTTGGGGAACAATCACATATACTCACACCATTTTTCTCACGTCATTTCCGTATCTATAGGCCCTTTTTAAGGAATCGTGCAAATTGCTCTATTTTTTGTGGGTACTAGCACATGTATCAGGCGCACAGAGCCCCCAATTTTAAAAAAAAAAATAAAAAATTATGAGGACATCCGTATTGAGTTGGGGAACCATCAAGTATACTCACACCATTTTTTTCACTCCCAATTCTTCATCTACAAGCCTTTTTTAGGAATCGCGTAAATTCCTCTATTTTTTGTGTGTATTAGCCCATGCTTCTGGCGCCCGGAACACCCCAATTTTTTTTCTTAAAAAACTTTATGAGGACCTCCTTAATGAATTGTGGAACCATCACGTATACTCACACCATATTTTTCAAGCCCATTTTCGCATCTACGGGCCCATTTTTAGAAATCGCGCAAATTTCTTTATTTTCGTATATATTAACCCATGGATCCTGCGTTCGGAGTACCCAAAATATTTTTCTCAAAAACCTTTATAAAGACCTTCATATTGAGGTTGGGAACCATCATATATACTCACCCCATTTTTTTCAAGCCCATTTCCTCATCTACAAGCCCTTTTTAGGAATCGCGCGAATTCCTTTATTTTCGTGTGTTAATATGGATCAGGCTCCCAGAGTACCCAAAAAAAAATTCTCAAAAAACTTGATGAGGACCTCCGCATTGAGTTGGGAAACCATCACGTATACTCACATCATTTTTTCATGCCCATTTCCGCATCTTTAAGACCTTTTATAGGAACCGTGCAAATTCATCTATTTTCGTGTGTTAATAGCCCATGGATCTAGCTCCCAGAGTACGCAAAAAACTTTTCTTAAAAAACTTTATGAGGACATCCGTATTGAGTTGGGAACCATCACATATATTCAAACCATTTTTTTCACTCCCATTTTTCCATCTATATGCCCTTTTTGAGGAATCACGCAAATTCCTCTATTTTTCGTGTGTATTAGCCCATGGATATAACGCCCGAAGCACCCAATTTTTTTTTATCAAAAAACTTTATAAGAACCTCCTTATTGAGTTGGGGAACCAAGACGTATACTAAAACCATTTTTTCACGCACATTTCCGCACCTAGAAGCTCATTTTTAGGAATCACAAAATTCCTCTATTTTCATGTGTATTATCACATCGATTTGGCGCCTTGAGAACCCAAAAGGTTTCTCTCAAAAACTTTATGACTACCTCCGTATTGAGTTAGGGAACCATAACATATACTCAAACCCTTTTTCACGCACATTTCCACACCTACAAGCCCTTTTATAGAAATCGCGCAAATTCCTCTATTTTGTGTGTATTAGCCCATGGATATGGCGACTAGAGCACCGAAAATTTTTTCTCAAAAAGAATATTCGGACCTCGATATTGAGTGAGGAAACCATCACGTAAACTCACACCATTTTATTCACACCCATTTCCGCATCTACAACCCTTTTTTTAGAAATCTTGCAAATTGCTCTATTTTTCGTGTGTATTAGCCCATGGATCTGAAGACCGGAGCACACAATTTTTTTATCAAAAAACTTTTTGATCACCTTCATATTTAGTTGGGGAACCATCACGAATACACACACCATTTTTCTCTATCCCATTTCCGCATCTACACCCCCTTATTAGGAATCGTGCGAATTGCTCTATATTTCATGTGTATTAGCCCATTGATCTGGCGCCCGGCGCACCCAAATTTTTTACCTCAAAATACTTTAGGAGAACCCCCATATTGAGTTAAAGAACCATCACGTATACTCACACCATTTTTTTCAAATCCATTTCCACATCTACAGTCATTTTTTTAGAAATCACGCAAATTGCTCTATTTTTAATGTGTATTAGCCCATGGATCTGGCGCCCAGAGCACTTAAAAGTTTTTTCTGAAAAAACTTTATGAGGACCTTTGTATTGAGTTGGGGAACCATCACGTATACTCACACTATTTTTTTCACACCCATTTTCGCATCTACAGGCCCTTTTTTAGGAATCGCGCAAATTGCTCTATTTTGCGTGTGTTAATGCACATGTATCAGGCGCCCATAGCACCCAACAGTTATTTCTTAAAAAACTTTATAAGGACCTCCGTATTGAGTTGGAGAACCATTACGTATACTCACACTATTTTTTTCACGCCCATTTCCGCATCCACACGCCTTTTTTTAGAAATAACGCAAATTGCTCTATTTTTCGTGTGTATGACCATGGAGTGCTAAGGGTATAACTTTTTCTTCTAGTTTATCTGCCAAAAATCACTTTTGCAGTCAAATTTAGAAAAATAGTTTTTTCCTTTTGCAAGGTTGATTAAATTGTTTTTGTTAGGAATAAAGTGTCTGTCAAAAATACAATTTTTATTTAATTCTTTGTAATTTATGACCATTCTAGCTTTTTCTCTTTTTATTTTGGCATGATTTCTTATCATAAATGTCGGACTGCTATGAGGACTTTTGAGCCCATGAATATGGCGCCCAGAGCACCCAAATTTGTTTTCTTAAAAAACTTTATGAGGACATCCGTATTGAGTTTGGAAACCATCACGTAAACTCACACCATTTTTTTCACGTTCATTTTCGCATCTACAGGCCTTTTTTTAGAAATCACGCAAATTACTCTATTTTCGTGTGTATTAACCCATGGATCGAACACCCTGTCATGACCAAAAACGAGTCATGAATGGCCCCCACACTTAACTTTCTAGGTGGGTGGACCAACAAATTCAACCCCAACATATATTCAAATGTTCAACTACGGATAACAATCATAATGCGGAAGCCCAAAACTTATTAAAGAAATCAATAAAATAAACATCTAGAGTCTATTACATATTATCCCCAAAACCTGAAAGTCATCACATTAAGGACATCTAATCTCCAAATACTAAGTCTAAAAGTATCAAATACACCAAAATAAAGAATAAAGTAGTCTATGTCCGAAAACTTAGAACATCATGCCATGACCGAGAGAATCAAACACGAGCTAGAATGAATAGCTCTAACCTGAGGTGCTGGAGACTGACTAGAGCTGAGGGCAAATCAAAGTCATTGGTACATTCGTTGCACTCCACAAAAGGAAAACAAAGAAAAACACAAGTAGGGCTCAGTACAAGGCAACATGTACTGAGTAGATATCATCGGCCGACCCAAAATAGTAATCAATATGCAAAAAGTAATAGTATAAAATCAACTATAGCACTTAGCAGGTGGGGAGAAATAAACAACATAAACAAATGACTACAACACTGAAGAAATTACGTAATCAGTCACAATATCAAGAACACACACGAGGACTCATGCCTCCACACCATGCTCATTTGGGAAATGGATTCTTTGAGATTGAGTACTTTAAATTAATTCAATATGTTTTCCTTTAATGTTACCGTGTCGGAACGTGACACCCCGATCCAATAATACCGTGTCGGAACGTGACATCCCGATCCAATAATATCATTTCAAAACGTGACATCCCGATCCAATAATACCATATCGGAATGTGACACCCCGATCCAATAATATCGTGTCGAAATGTGACACTCCGATCCAACCATATAGTTAATTCATTTGTCATTCTTATCATCTCTTTCCACTTCCTTAACAATATTTCATTCAAGCTTTCTTTATTCAAGGCATCACTTCGATAGAGAGGGTTCAAGATTATAAATTTCACGATCTCAGAATTTCAGACCAATCACAAACCACACAATCAAGTAGATAGAGAACTTCACAGTATCACTCAATGAATATCAATTGCTATTAAGAATCTATCTATCACATAGAATAAATCATATTCTACCTTCACCGAAAAATCGAAGTCAAGCAAACTACTTCTCCAACGATTTTCCTTACCTCAATGCCTCAGAACGTTTCCAATCTATCAAGTATGCATATAACTAATAAGTACATGCGCTCAACTCTATAATCAAGTTTCAACCGTAACCTCAATTAATAGGTTAAATCCTATATTTCTTAAATTCAAACCTAGTGTTAAGTCTTAATTCCTCCAAATAATATAGCTTTAATAAAATTTATATAATACCATATACTTATATTTAATTACCTATACCAATATATCAAAACTTGAATCATAATATTATAACTAAAGAAAATAATAACCAACTCCACATATTGCAAAATTGATTACGGCATTATTGCACAAGGATATAAGCTACAAGCTTTGTTTATTATCTTAAGCCTACACGTATAGGGGTTAAAACTTTCCCATTGTTTGGTATTCTTCAACCAATCAATTACGCCATCATTAAATACAATTTAACCACTAAATTCAATAACTCATGTTGCACAGATCAAACCAACATATAATACTACCTTAATTATCTACGTACATCGTATGACCTTTATCTAAAAATAAAATTGCCTAAACTTAATTCTTACCTGAACCGACCCCTCTCCTTTGTATCTCGTGCACATCGGCCGAAGCCTCCTCTTTCGCTTTTTCTTTCTTCTTTGTTTTACAAATTATTTCTTTACCCTAATTATCATAAATGACCAATTATATGTAGTTTTTCCTAAAATTAATCCACTATTAATTTTAATGTTACTTTCTTTAACCACCAACTAAATAAATTATTAAAACTACCCTATTAATTCAATAATTGTAGTTACGAATAGTTCAAAATACCTATTTAGAATCTATCAGAAGTATTTTATGAAATAAAAAGCTTTAGTACTCAAAACGATCAAATGGATCGTTACATTAGATACCAATTTACCAATCGTTCGTCCTCGAACGATCAAAAGAAAGACGAGGTAGAAAGGGTAGATGTCTCAGCGATTCCTTCCAAATATTACTACCCATGGCTTCATCGCTAGAGTATCAAACCAATCAATTGGAGATCTACACCTCCTCCCATACAATGCCTCAAATGGGCACATCTCAATACTCTAATGATAACTTCTTGTTGTATGTAAACTCAACTAACAACAAAACTATTTTCAAGTGGACTCTTCAACTGACCGATCCTTCCACTAGACCTTAACACAACCATCAGGACAAATATTTTCTACCATAACCATGATAAAATCCTGAATCAATATTGGCTACAATTAGGAGTGAACCTGAACCAGCCACCACACACTCATAATGCACAAATCATCATAGATCTTATTAAGATTTTCTTCTCATAACATAAACTTTCACGAGCTTAAGTTATAAAAATTTGATCTTTAGACATCAGGTACTCATCAATATAGAATCAAACTTGTTTAACCCAAAGAAGGAAACGATTAAGTAACCACCCATCGAGCGATACACCCAAGCATACAGAACCTCTAACAACGCTATCGAAATGGTACATTAGTAGTTGTGATTGTAGATAACCCTTAAGAACGGTAGGACTTTGACCCAATGATCCCCACATTCATCCACACATAATCTTAACATGATCTCGAGGACTAGATGAATATTAAGACCGTCAGACAACTATAAATACTCATGGTTGCCCTTCTATATATTCTCATAAGCAAGGTGAAACATATAGAACCACTAGAATACTTCAACAACCCAAAGACAACACTAAATATGTTATCTGAGAAAATCAAGTCGGCTAAAACATACATCCGACCCACCACAAGGGATCCACCCACAAAAGTGAAAATATGTATGTGCATAGCTAGTGAATCATACTCCAACCCATCTACAGGATAAAAATAGGTGGTCACATAAGAATGTACGAAACCCAGGTTTAATAACACTAAATGTTTCCTCTAAAGTGCCCATATCAAACATTTCCATTCAACTAACTCTATTTCTTTGATTTTTAGCTACCCACAATCCACCGATCTGGTCCTCATTACGATCATACCTATACTTTATTTATCAGACCGTACATACCCTTCACATCACTCTACTGAAGTTCACACTCTCAATTCAAAGAAAAACATCATAACCATTTTTGCTATTTACCTTACTCTCAAATCGTCAGTAATATCAATGTCTTCCTAGCATACACATTGTCGCCTCTATTTATTTTTTTGAACTATGACTCCTTCTCTTTCCATGTAAGCATTCCATGACAAATACAAGTTTCACCTAAGGTTGATACACTAATTTCAAATTTAATAGTACTTTTTCATCGAGATAAAGTTATTAAATCTCACCCAAAATCAACTCCACACAAACTTTAACATACCATATTTCAACTACCATTCCAAACCGTCGCATAATTCATGCTAAAACTAAGAGAAATCATTGGTCACTCCAATAATTCAGTATATTATAAACTTGTAGCCTCTATTCAACATCAAACGTCTATGTAGAGCATCGCAACAAACTATGTAGTCCCATCAATAAAGTAGTTTAATTCCCCTCTAAATCATCAATAACCATGTAGAACTGTAGGTTCATTCTGTAGTGAATCCATAACTCACCTACCATAGTTTGAACAATCTAGCCCCACATAAACATACAAAATCTTCTATAATTGTTATTTTCTTTAACCACCAACTAAATAAATTATTAAAACTACCCATTAATTTTATAATTATAGTTACGAATAGTCCAAAATACCAATTTAGAATCTATCGGAAGTATTTTATGAAATAAAAAGCTCTAGTACTCAAAACAACCAAATGGGTCGTTACCCCGGAGCACCGAAAATATTTTTATCAAAAAACTTTATGAGGATCTTCATATTGAGTTGGGAAACCATCACGTATACTCACACCATTTTTCTCACGCCCATTTCCGCATCTTCAGAACCTTTTTTAAGAATCACGCAAATTCCTCTATTTTTCGTGTGTATTAGCCCATGAATTTGCCACCCAGAGCACCCAAAAAAAAATTCTCAAAAAATTTATGGGGACATTCGTATGGAGATAGGGAACCATCAAGTATACTCACACCATTGATCTGGCGCACGAAACACCGAAATATTTTCTCAAAAAACTTTATGAGGACATCTGTATTGAGTTGGGAAACCATCACGAATACTCACAACATTTTTTTGATGCCATTTCTGCATCTACATGTTCTTTTTAGAAATCGCACAAATTCTTCTATTTTTCGTGTGTATTAGTCCATGGTTTTGGAGCCCAGAGCACTTTAAAAAAATTCTCAAAAAACTTTATGAGGGCCTCCGTATTAAGTTAGGGAACTATCACGTATACTCACACCATTTTTTTCACGCCCATTTCCTAATCTACATGCCTTTTTTAGGAATCGCGCAAATTGCTCTATTTTTCATGTGTATTAGCCCCTGGATCTGGCGCCCGAAGCACCCACATTTTTTTTCTCAAAAACTTTATGAGGACATCCGTATTGAGTTGGGG
This sequence comes from Solanum piurae, assembly GCA_029582685.1. Lineage (NCBI taxonomy): Eukaryota > Viridiplantae > Streptophyta > Magnoliopsida > Solanales > Solanaceae > Solanum > Solanum piurae. Next base: position 12,897 of record JAJOOO010005484.1, on the reverse strand, counting down.
AACGATCATGTATACTCACACCATTTTTTTCACGCCCATTACCGCATCAACAAGCACTTTTTTAGGAATCACGCAAAATGCAAGTTTCGGTGAAAAACAAGTTAGGATCACATATCAAAGAAAATCCATGGATTATAGCACCAGAAAAATGATAAATACAATTTTTTTCGCATTAGTGCTTGTTTGAACATGAAAATGCATCTAGTTTCCCATCGGAATCAAAGCACGTCATTAATAAGATCGTAATGGACATCCATGATTAAGTCAAAAATAAGTCGGGATCACGTATCACCAAAACTCCATGGACTATAGCACATGAAAAATAGTAAATTCGATCTTAAGCACTTTGGTGCTCATTTGAACTTGAAAATGCGTTTGTTTGTCCCTATGGACCAACTCACGCCATTAATAAGGTCGTAACGAACGTCCATGAAAACTTTCGAACAAAAACAAGATGGGATAACGCATCAACAAAAATGCATGGACTATAGCACACAAAAAATGGTAATTTTGATTTTTCCCGTATTGAGGCTCGTTTGAACAAGAAAATGTGTTTGTTTACCCCTCGGGACCAATTCACACCATTAATAAGGTAGTAACGGACGTCCATAAAATATTTCCCCCAAAACAAGTCGGAATCACGTATCACCAAAAATATATGGACTATAGTTCACAAAAAATGATAAATTTGGTCTTAAGCGCTTTGGGACTCGTTTGAAGTTGAAAATGTGTATGTTTGTCCCTTGTGAAAAAACTCACGCCATTAATAAGATTGTAACGGAGGTCCATTTAAAATTTCGGCCAAAAACAAGTTGAAATCACGTATCACAAAAAATTCATGGACTATAGCACACGAAAATGATAAATTCAATCATAAGCGCTTTGGGGTTCATTTGAACTTGAAAATGTGTATGTTTACCCTCGAGACAAACTCACGCCATTAATAAGGTCTTAACGGATGTCCATTCAAATTTTGGCCAAAACCAAGTCGAGATCACGTATCACCAAAAATTCATAGACTATAGCACACGAAAAATAGTAAATTCAGTCTTTCTCGCATTGGGGCTCGTTTGAACTTGCAAATGCATCTGTTATCCCCTCATGACAAACTCGCGCCATTAATAAGGTCGTAACGGACGTCCACAAAAAAATTCAACCAAAAATAAATCGAGATCACATATCATCAAAAATTCATGACTATAGCACACGAAAAATGGTAAATTCAATCCTAAGTGTTTTGAGGCTCGTTTGAACTTTAAAATGCGTCTGTTTGCCCCTCGGGACCAATTCACGTCTTTAATAGGGTCGTAATAGACGTCCATGAAAATTTTGGTCAAAAACAAGTTGGGATCACGTATCACCAAAAATCCATGGGCTCTAACACACGAAAATGGTAAATTCGGTCTTTCCCGCATTGAGGCTCGTTTGAACTAGAAAATGCGTCTGTTTGACCATCGGAACCAACTCACGCCATTAATAAGGTCGTTACGGACGTCCATAAAAAAAATTAATAAGGTCGTTACGGACGTCCATAAAAAAAATTTGGCCCAAAACAAGTCGGAATCCGTATCACCAAAAATACATGGATTATAGCATACGAAAAATGGTAAATTCGGTCTTAAGCTCTTTGGGGCTCGTTTGAAGTTGAAAATGCATCTGATTTTCTCTCGGGATCGACTCACGCCATTAATAAGGTCGTAACGGACGTCCATGAAAAATTTCGACCAAAAACAAGTCGGAATCATGTATCAAAAATTCATGGACTATAGCACACAAAAAATGATAAATTCAGTCTTAAGCGCTTTAGGGCTCATTTGAATTTGAAAATACGTTTGTTTGCCCCTCGAGACCAACTCACGCCATTAATAAGGTTGTAACTGACATCAATGAAAAAAATCGGTCAAAAATAAGTCGGGATCACGTATCACTAAAAACCCATGGACTATAGCACATGAAAAATGGTAAATTCGCTCTTTCCCGCATTGGGGCTCGATTAAACTTTAAAATGTGTATGTTTGCCCTTCGGGACAAACTCACGCCATTAATAAGTTAGCCCCTAAATGTAAAATATGCCTTAAAATGATGGAACTATACAAAATGCTCCACCAACGCATTACGAGGTCCTTATAAAGTTTTTCAGAAAAACCTTCGGGTGCCCCAAAGCGCCAAATCCATGAGCTTAACATACGAAAAAATAAGAAAGTTGCGTAATTTTTAAAAGTTGTCCCCTAAATGCAAAAATGTTGCTTAAAATAGTGAGACTATACATAATGTTCCCCCAAATCATTACTGAGGTCCTCATGAAGTTTTTTTCAGAAAAACTTTTGGTGAGTCTTCCATGCATTCTGGAGGACTCCACTTTTGTCTTTCAGTTTAATAGTTTTGAGGTGTCGTGGGTCTTATCCCAACACTCATATTGAACTATAAACACTTCATAGATAGTTAGTGTTGAATTTTTTTTAATATTTCCCCCGCTAAGTAGTCAGGCCTAGAGTTCACCTGTGGATCAACATTGGTATGTGAGTGTCGACCACGTCCAGGGTGTCGGCTCAAGCCGTGACAAAATATTTTGGTGATATAGATTTCAATCGATTTTTTTGAAAGAAAAAAAACTTTATGGGAACCCTTTGTTCTGTGTTGGAGGAGCAGTACGTATAGCCTCACTGTGAACATTGTTGAGCTACTTCAAAAAAAACTTACTCACCCTAGGCCTATTTAGTCTTGATCCATCTTCAGCTTTGATTCATTACGCTCAAAAGCCACTTGTAAAGCTCTTTCATCGAGTGTGTGATGCTCAGACAACTTTGTCCTTGAATTGATCATTTTAATAGAGGGGGTGAAGAAGGTGGACAAACAGATTTGCATTTCTCATCAAACAAATACAACACAATTACACAAGATAAATCATTCCATAAAATATATTTTTTAATCATTATATAGTAATAAACTTGACAATACGACACAATACATAAGGCTGACATCAATCTTCCAAGCAAGGACTCAAAAGGATGTGAGTTTACCTTACTCATCATAAGGTAACGAATCCATCACCGTGGATTCATTTATAAATCAATCATATTTACATCGTCTACTCATAGAATTTACACCTAAAATAGATATGACTGAGGGATTTAAGATTGAACGATGAAATTTAGTCTGAGGATTCGGAGAAAAAGAGAATGTGTTAGTGCTAGTATAAGAAGAAGAATTTACCAGCATCTTTGCTTCTGGACCTCAATGCATCATTTCACTACCGAAATTAATAACATCGTTGTGACCTGCATTATGTATAGCGATTGTTGAGAATTTTCAGTAATAAAAACCAGCAAGCAACATATGACCAAATGACATTTTTGGAACAGTGCGCTAAACATAGGGCTCTTGCTAATTGTCATCAAGACGGCATTCTTAAAGTTTCTTTTCCATGTGAACTAAAACTGAATCGCATACAGTGCTTGAACTTTTTCTAAGCAATCATTTGTTTCTACCTTTCGCCTTTTGAGATTGTTGTGTCTTCTTTTTTATACTACAGATACGTAATTGAAACGCTCCACCAAATTGAAATAATGTCACTACCTCAGAAACTCCCACCTCCCACAAATGAAAGAGGCAGTATACTAAATCATACCTTGACAACTTATTGAATGTATCTCTGGCCCTGGCATTTCCACTCCATCATCATTGAGCAATGAAATCCCAGAAGAAGTTATGTTGAAAGGGAATGCAAGAGGCGGAGATACTGGAGATTTTGCTAATTTTATGAACCTTTGACCTGAAAGACGGAAGAGAGCATCAGCAACTCCTTCATTCATCTATGTTAATCTACTCTACTCAAGAATCAGAAGGCTAAAGTCAAAAAAAAAAAAAACTATAAGCTCTATTTAGACGCTCCAAATGTATCATTCTTAGAAGCTATGAACCACCACAATGATCATCAGTTCAAGTAGGGAAACCAAATATTAAGGATCGAAGCCTATCTTCAAGAATAGACTAAGTAAGAAATATGAAGATTGAGAGCACAAATGAGCATGAGATTACTTCAAACAGATCTTAGTAAAGCACGATTCCCTAGAAAGAAAGATTTTCCTATTACCCAGAATCCTAATTGTCTAGCAAAGTTATCTCAACTCTAATAAATACTTGTATAAGATGACTTGAAAAAAAATGCAAAAAGAAATGGTAATGGAAGCGTTACCCTGTATGTACAAATCCAAATGAAGCTAGCGGATCTTTACCTGGCGTAGAGCAAAAACCTAAAAAGATGAAATTGACCCATCCAGTGCAAGATAGGACCTATAGTAAGGTAAATAGTAACTTTGCCAAATATCTTTGCTTCCAAATCTTCCATTTTCTTCTCCAAAAGTTCCATGGGAAGGAAATAATGATACAAGCAGTGTTTTGAAAGGTGCTCGCCTTCTGGCCAAAGGTGAAAGGCGAGGAGAGGCGAGGCGAGGCAAGGTGAGGCGCGGCGAGGCAAGGCGAGGCGCGGCGAGGCGAGGCGAGGCAGCATCACCTATTTCCATTATTTTTTGGGTATTTTTGCAAACCTTAGCGAATCGCTACTCTTCTCCTCTTCCTCGCGAGTCGCTACCCCTTCGAGAGTGAGGACGAGACCTTCGCTCTTCGGAACTGTTTCTCCTCAGTTTTTTGCGACTGCTGCTCAGCTCAGGTACGTAGTTCTTCTTCTTTTTTTTTCTTCTTCTTCAGTTCTTCTCTTCTTCTTCTCTTTTTCTCTCTTCTTCTCTACTCTGTTTTTCAGTTGTAGTGAGTGGCTGAGTGCTCTGTTTTCAGTGGTAGTGAGTGCTATGTTTTTCTTTTTATGTTGGAGGCTTGGAGCTACTGAACTCTGAAGCACTGAACATTGAACAGTGCTCACTGCATATATTATTTATTTATTTTAAATTTAATCCTTTTATATTTATTTCTTCCCTACTTAATTTAGTTTTATTTTAATTAATATAGTATTTATTTGTCCATAAATAGTGAATTCAATGGACTTTTAGAGTTCTAGTATTGTTTGTCAATTGTCTTATGAATTATTGAGTCATTCAAATTCTAGACTTTTAGTATCTACTATTAGTTTTTGAATTGAAATATTTGTTAATATATGTTATTGCTATTAAGATTTTGGATATTTATATATGCAATTAAAATTTTAAAATTTTGGTATTAATTAGAGCCTCAATTCAAAAAGGCAAGCGCCTTGCCACGAGGCGAGGCAGGTCCTTGCCGCCTTTCGCCGTCCAAAACACTGGATACAAGTCACACATTATGTACAGTTTAACTAATAATGAAGATTCTTCCCATTACATAACCATGGGTTGTTATCTGTATTACAAATAAATTCAGGTAAATCAGCTGGCTTAGTCTAAGTATAAGGTGTTGTCTCTTGGCCTAAGCTTGGAGTAACAATTTCCTAGAGAATACAATGATATAAAGTCTGTCGAAAAGACTGATTCTGACCACCATCCAATAGTACACCAATCAACTCCTCTTCCTTGCATAATCCTTCTACAGTACTTTTCCAGACCAAAGATCTAGAAGAGCATGTATCAGTTGAAGACCAAAAAACAAAAATGTAATAACAGTATTTTCTTACTCTAGCTACTTTAATGTATTACGACATAAGCAGATTGGTGACACTTCAGAACCAAAGGTGAGCACAAATGTGAATTTCAAGTTTCAACACCACAAAAGCACAATTTTCCTTAACAAAAATCCAGGATCACCAATTCGAAGAAAAGAAGAAGATCTAACCTGATCTTGATTCAAATATAAGACGAATACTAACAGCATGAGCCCAGTGGATCCCTAAAGCAGCAACAAGATGAGAATCAAGTTTTGTGGCAGCTTCTGAACTTTCACCTCTGCTTTGCTCTGAAGAGGAAGTTCTACATCATCTTTTGTGCAACAATACTTCATATTTCAACAAGTAATAGTATCCCATGTCCCACAAACTGTTAATTCTAAAGCTTTTTAATTCTGAAAACTTAGTCTAATTACATAATCTACTGCCCTCCTGCATGCCTAGGGCATGATATTTGGACCATAGATAACATAACATGGACGCACAACATTTGGTAAACCAAGAATATGAATAGAAATGTCTCTGCCTCTGATACCATATTAAGAAAATACTCAAACAGCATAAGCTTAGCTCATAAGGTGATGATTTCCCAAGATTATATAAGGAGACAATAACTCATTTCTCAATCAAGGTGAGACACTCTTAACAGTGTCCAAATTTTATGGGCCGTATGAAGAAATACAAAGGGTAGAGCCTGTTGCTTATAGACTATAATTCCCCAAAGATTCTCAGTTACCCTGTATTACATATTTCGTTGTTGAAAAGAAAGATTGGACGGAGAAGATGGACAGATTTTGGTCAACCTATCGCAATACTACCAAGGAACGTGGTGAAACAAAATAATGGAAGGTCAGTGAGGATACTTGTACAGTGGGAATATTTAGCTCCAGCGGAAGCAATGTGGAAGATTGAAAGGTAACTAAATCTTAGTTTCCGGAGTCTATCGTGCAACAGCATGCTCAAGGTCGAGCATGATTCCAAAGGCAGAAGGAATGTAGTGAGCTGGGAGTAGACTTTCTGAAGGAAAAATAAATTTCAATTGGGAAGTTATGAGATGACACCGTTTAGCTAAGAATATGTTAACTTCATTTTAGACGGGCAGATATTAGTAGGGGTGACTTGGTGAGCTAGAAGAAGATCAATATCTGGGATAAATCAAATTGAGGGCTCAGATTGTTCAGTTTATACCATATAATGCGGATAAACAAGAGAGGAATCATTTGTGGAATTTGGTAAATACCAAACCGGAAATTCACTATCTCCTATCTTTGTTCACCACTCTTCTCCCCTTTCTCTTATTCTCTTTACTTCTTCTTTTACCAGGTTCTATGAGGTTGTTATTGGTGGAAGCTCAAGGATGGATTATCAATATCTAGTCTTTCTAAACTCCAGTTTTTCATAGAAATTTTAAGCTTAAGTCTATTGCAAATCTAGTTTCATTCTGGAGATTAATCAAATCTAAATTAAAAGAATTACCCATTAATTTCAGGGAGGAATCTGCAAGCAAACATGCTTTAGTGAAATGGAACCAAGTATTATGATAGCAATGATCCTTTCCGTCGTTCAAAATATATTTCTTTGTTTTAGAAAAGAAAAAAAAAACTTCCGTCATTATTAATACTAGCAAAGACTGATACTACCACAGTACCTTGGAAAGAATAGTGGGAAGTTCCATCACGACTTTGAGATCTCACTTGATTGGTCACTACTACAGGAATTCGTGAAAATTCTGCAACTGATCTGAAAATGGCAAACAAACAGCATCAGATTAGGCAAAACACAGATCAATAGTTGGTACAGGGGAAGAAGAAAGAGATACTTCCTAGGTACTCATTCAAAAAGACAATGTTCTTACTTAATAAATGATATATGCCAACCCAATGAGTGTTGTCTCTGAGGTCCTTGTACAGCTTCACTGGAAAGAGTGAAAAGTTCACGAGTATCACTATGGTGAAAAAGACAATGTGGAGAGCAGTATAAAGATACTGAGTTTTCAAAAAATTATTATCCAATGTTGCACATGACATGAAATCACACTAACTGCAAAGAGAGGGTTCTGAGTATTATGTGCCAAAGATCTGTTTTCGCATGATCAAAGAAATTATAAAATATAACCCCCAAAGCAGGCTACCATGAATTCCAGACACTGTAATGTACTGAGACCTAAAATTTCACATTGAGAATGGTTATATAAATTTGCATAGAATCTGATACCACTAACACATTATTCTTGTATATAACTTAAGAGCACAATCAGCATGGATATGCTCTAATGTTTTCTGGACTATCAAGATATTCACATTTTCTTTAGTGGATACTAGGCGAAAATCTCACAACTCCAGCAGATTTCAAAAGGAAACACAAGTTCAAGTTGAACAATTACACAGGAAAAGTGAAAAAAGGAATTACCCTGAAAGAAGAGCAGCCATGCTGTCAATGATCAGCAATTTCACACCGTGCTGAAATAGTGAAACTTTGATTTTCTGCAAACTGACAGAAACACATAGACAATAATTCATAAAAAATAAAAACATCCAATACTTACACAACTTGGAGAAGTGTCAAAATGAAAGATAAATTTGATTGAAAGGAAATAAGAGGCTGTTACGGAGAGCAGACAATGCCTGCCACAATTAAGGATGTGATGTTGAGCTGGGCTTTCAGAATAAGGAAAAGAATGGATAGAGGGTGGAATATGGATATTTTGGCTCTTATGTGGGTACTTGGAGGGAAGGAATAGGAGAGTTTTTGAAGGAGCAGAAAATGATTTTGTACAGATGAGGGCTTGTCTTTCGTTTCTTGTTAACATATGGTGTGCCCATGTTCCAGTCAATATAGTGCATTATGTGTCATTATAAAGAACCATACTTTTGCATTGGCTTTCTACTTTTTCTATACCGGAATTTTCTCAACGCGTAAACAAATTATCACTTTATTGAAGAAGGAGCTGTTTTGAACAACAGTAAGATCAAATAAGAGGAAAAAAGAGATTATAATACAGGAACTGAATGAAATATAAGCATTATGAACTTAAAGGGAAAAAGAGATTATAATACAGGAACTAAATGAAATATGTGCATTATGAACTTAATATATATTGGCTGTCGGGTGTTTGGTTGGTTTTGTAAAATTGGAGATACACAGGCTTTAAAACAACATTATAGCTGACTTCCATTGGATTTACCTTTTGATTCCAACATTATCTTGGATTGAATCCCTCACATCATAAGCAAGAGATCTTACATTATTCACTGCTTTATAAAGTCGGTGAACTATCTATTTATTGACAATACTCTCTCCCTGCAGTATTGGATAATACTGAGTTTGTGGAACTGTTAATACGGGATGCCATACAGAGTACTGAATAGCGCCAACATATCTGACACAATGTGGCCTCATAAGAGAAGATAATGTTAAAAGCATAAAATGGACGGTCAGAACTTCTATCTTTGATCAAACATATTCATCCTTCTATTTCAGAAAAAATGCATCTTATTTTATTTTTATTTCCTCCTATTTCAGCAAAAAAAATTGAAAAACTAATATCAACTCATATCATCAATTGATTTTTTATTTTTCATTTTTATTTAATCGTAAAAGTTATGCATTGCCCCACTTGTGCGATTACACTGGCCACTGGGTAAGAGTTGAGTTGTGCATTTGCTGTCTTAACAAAACTATGTATGTTCATTCTCCAGTGATGACATCCAGCATCAGCTTCTTTCTTTGCTATTTTTTGTGGATATCTAGTTGCATCCCTATAAGATAAATTTATGAGAATATGGATTTTTAGTTTGACCAGTAAGGTATACATGGTCAAGAACATCATTCACCAAACAAATTATACTCCCACAAAGATGATTTCTTCCAACCATCTAATCAATAGTATTAACCTATGTAACTCCTTTGGACCTTTCATCTTAATCGTCAATTGAAGTGATTGAAATGCAAAGGCCATTCTTCAAAGTAAAAGAATACGAACAAAAACATATTTCAATTCCATTAATTAACCCATACTCCCTCCAACATTATAATCCATAATCTAAATATTCATGAATTCAGTATTGCATCAAAACTCAGAATAACAGTTCATAGGTAAAGCTGCAACAGACCTATCAGTAAATTCAGAAAGTGATGTTGGCCTTAGAACCAGGATCCTTCCAGCCATCTGCAACATCAAGGGGAACATCCTCACTAAGCTCTTCAATCCAATGCATTAAAGAGAAAACACTAAAGGGTGCATGCATTAGCATCAAGATAAGCCAAGGATTTTACTATACTAACTGCTCTGACATAGTTAATTTGCAAAACTAAGAAAATGTTTAGCTCTTCAACTTTTTGCCCTTTACTCATCATTTTATTTTAGAGACACAGTGAGTGAAGACATCCATACATACTTGAACATGGAAGAAAGGTGTTGATAGAAATCTCAAGCCACAAGGAAAAAAGTCAACTTAGAAATGGGCATGATATCGGTGAACCAATTGTAGAAGATAAAGGAGCTAGAACTTGCTTCCTATCATGACCATTTCATAGCTCACTTTCAGAATGAAGTTACTCAAAGGGGAGAATAAAATTAGTTGGGAAAGGAAATCCATTTGCAAATGATTAATCATAGACTTGCTAATAATATAAAACAGCTTTGACGAGATTCATAAACTTCATTGAACCAACAACAACGACAACAACAAAGATCTCAGTCCCAAACAAGTTGGGGTTGATGAATCCTCATAATATGAACTTCATTGAAAATTGATTTTAAAACTTCACTCTCTTGTTCAATGTTGTTGTTCCAGAGTAGTTAGTTAGTCAGGTGCAGCAGATGGTCCCTCTGCATTTAAGGAAATATGAAAAAAAGCACTAGACAATATGTTACATACCTCCTGTGCCATCCCTTCGGTCTGAAATACTTCTGGGAACCTATTAAATCCTATTTCTATCATCCTGGGAAGACACTTCAGAAACAGAAAGGTCACTATTTCCACTAAACATAGCAACCTTAGTACCAAAAGCCTGAAAGTTACCTCTGTGAACTAAATTTGGATTCTGTATCGATATAAATTACAGAACCATCTAAGCCGCCATAACTTGAAGGAAGAGAAGCTAGTAATGAAAGCTTCAAGCAGAACTGCAATTAACGACAGAATAAGCTCAATGAAAAAAACATACTAACGGCAAAACAGGCAATTTAAAAGCAAGGAAACACATAGCACTATTTTCTTTTATGACAAGGAAACACATAGCACTATTATGGGAAGATAAACTAGTTGCTGATAAAAAATATGAAAATGTCTCAATACATACACTTGTAAACACAACAAATAGAACTGAAGAAACTCCAAGAAACCCAAGTTCCAACAGCCACCAAATACGAAAGAAGTCCAGAAAACACGTTTTCTTTTTGAGTTAGCATGCCTGGGTTTTACCAATGCCTGCTGGACCCACTAGCTCTGTCACAACACCAAAAGGAATTCCCCCACACAGAGCATTGTCTAGTCCTTTTAGAGAAGTTGGAAGATGGCCAGCCATGTTCTCATTTTGACCACGCTGTTCCAACAATGACAGTGCCTAAAGTCACAGAAAAGCAAGGGGGAAGTGAATTTGCATCTCTTCTTGAAAAACTCAACTACATAGTCTGCCCTTATACACCTACAGTTTGATACGGAGGGCATGCAATTTCACTGATGTGTGCCACTGCTGATGTTACTACAGCCAAATCCACATCTAGCAATTCCATCAACTCAAATTCTGTCAGTGAAAATACGTCCTGAGACAATAGAACAAACATAAATTAATGGGGACGCATTGAAAGCAATGTGTCAGGAAGTTAACAAGGTTCAAAACAGGAAACATAAAATTGATTCCCTCACTTCTCTGTTCCAGGTGGGATCTTTGTTGCACTTAAACCGGAGTACTAAATTATAAGGGAAAAACAGACACATATGCACACTTGAAAGATGAAAACAACAATCAGTAATCTATCTGAAGATCAATTTCCAGCATTCACGATGATCAATGTTTCTCCTCACCCTGCTCAGGTGTCTATTGATACAGAAACAAGAACTTGCGGAAAAACAAAGAAAGAAAAGGTGCACTGTAAATAAACTTTTCCCTTGTTTGATATCATCCCGCGACCTGCGCACTCAGCACAGACAGTTCCACACATGCTTGAGATAACTTCTCAGTGCTTGTAAGGGCATTGAACAGATCCATAAAGATTTCATTTGGTTTAGCAAAAAAAACTAGGAAAGCATTTTCTTGTTTCATAGCTACTAATTCCCTAAGAGTTAAGACTTAAGAGTGCATAAAATGTTTTCCACTTGACATCTCTAACACCTCAGCTGCCAAATCAACAAACATCATCAGTAGTTTTTCACTTCAATCACCTCTACCAATAGTGAATACCATTCCCCTGCACCTTCATCTAATGCAGTATTCCCATTTCCCATATTTCACTACTTATTTCTATAACAACCCCTACATTTCCCCTCAACTTTACAATCTAAAATGTTGAATTTCTATCTTTTCTTCATAGTGATTTCAAGTGAAACATAACTTCTAGTTTGTTTCTTGTTTTTTTTTAATAAATGTGGTATCCGGGCCAACTTACGTGCACCACAACTAATTCGACGCGATACTTCCCATATATCAGGTAACTCTATCCATCAAAAACTAAACCAAATGAAAAGATGATTGAATTAACACCTCACAGTGCTAATGTCACTTCATTGACCACTTGGCCACACACTTGTTCTGGCAATTCTAATTTCAAAAAGCAAAAACTACTCATTGGGTGCTATAGTTGCCAACTTACGTGCACCACAACTAATTCGACGCGATACTTCCCATATATCAGGTAACTCTATCCATCAAAAACTAAACCAAATGAAAAGATGATTGAATTAACACCTCACAGTGCTAATGTCACTTCATTGACCACTTGGCCACACACTTGTTCTGGCAATTCTAATTTCAAAAAGCAAAAACTACTCATTGGGTGCTATAGTTGCCAACTTACGTGCACCACAACTAATTCGACGCGATACTTCCCATATATCAGGTAACTCTATCCATCAAAAACTAAACCAAATGAAAAGATGATTGAATTAACACCTCACAGTGCTAATGTCACTTCATTGACCACTTGGCCACACACTTGTTCTGGCAATTCTAATTTCAAAAAGCAAAAACTACTCATTGGGTGCTATAGTTGCCAACTTACGTGCACCACAACTAATTCGACGCGATACTTCCCATATATCAGGTAACTCTATCCATCAAAAACTAAACCAAATGAAAAGATGATTGAA
>JAJOOO010005483.1:0-14441 GCA_029582685.1 Solanum piurae | reverse complement strand
AGCCAAGGTAAGTGTTCTCTTGCACTCCTTTCAAGCTTAAGTTGTGGTTTAGCTTTCCAGCTCGCATACTCGTACATTCCATGTACTGATGCCAGTTGGCCTGCATCTTCTTATGATGCAGACGCAGGTACCCAGGATCAGCATCCAGTATGCCGTTGATCCAACTGAGTACTCTAGAGTCAGTGTGAGCCTCCTTACATTCCGGAGAACTCAGTTATTTTGTGTTTCTTAGTTTGTTTCTATTAGGGTGTTGTGGGGTCTGTCCCAACACCCATCTCAGTATTTTAGAGGCTTCATAGACAGTTAGAAAGTCAGTCAGTTAGTTTTGAGTTTCTCATGCATGTATATATGTAAATATTCTATTTTGAGACTCAAATTGCCTTGTTGGCCAGTTATTAAGAGTTGGGTTGTTTTATAACCTTACATTGCATTGAGTTATGCTGTTGAGTTAGGTTTCCGCTGAGTTAAGAAAGTCAGGCCAAGGGTTCGCTTGGGGGCCAGCAATGGTCTTCGAGTGCCGGCCACGTCCATGGTGTAGGCTCGGGGCGTGACAAACTGAATTCTTTAATGCACACTGTAGAGATTTTTTTAAAGCTGCTGGCATAATACATCAAAGTTCTTGTATTCATACACCTCAACAGAATGGAGTAGTTGAGAGGAGACACAGGCAAATCCTAGAGGTTGCTAGAGCACTTAGGTTTCAAGGTCATATACCCTTGCGGTTTTGGGGCTTATGTGTTCAAAATGCAGTTTATCTTATTAACAGAATACCTTCCACAGTCTTACATGGAAAGAGTCCTTTTGAAATAATTTTTGATAAAAAACCCAATGTACAACATCTGAGAGTACTGGGGTGTCTTTGTTATGCAACTATCACTACAAATTCTGGTGATAAATTTGGTCCTAGAGCTGAAAAGGCTGTTCATCTAGGCTATTCCAGCACACAAAAGGTCTATATATTGTATATTCTTACTCACAAACGTTTTTTTGTCAGTAGAGATGTTACTTTCCAGGAACATATCTTCCCTTTTCTAGTTACACTTCCTTCTCCTCCTCAATCTCCAAATACTGTGGTTGTTGCTCATGATGACGTTGCAGGTGATTTGGACTGTCCTGTTCCTACCCGTGTTGCAGAACCTGCTTCTATTCAGCCTTCCCCTACCATCAGGAAATTTAGTAGGACAGTTAAACCTCCATCTTGGCTTCAAAGTTTTGTGCATGCTTCTCTCCCATCACATAACGTGTCTAGTTCTTCTTGCCAGTATCCCTTATCTGCATACATGTCCTATGCCAATATTGCTGTCCCTCACTATCAGTCCATATGTGCTTATTCTTCCATCAAAGAGCCTACCACTTACGCTGAAGCTGCATGTCATTCTGAATGGGTACTTGCCATGCAACAAGAACTTCAAGCTCTTACAAACAACCATACATGGTGTCTTGTTGATCTACCTCCTCACAAGAGAGCTATTGGTTGCAAATGGGTGTTTAAGGTGAAGTATAATGCTCTTGGAGAGGTTGAAAAGTACAAGGCTCGACTTGTTGCTAAAGGTTACACCCAAGAAGAGGGTTTGGACTATCAAGAAACTTTTTCTCCAGTGATTAAAATGGCCACTGTTAGAGCTGTCTTATCTTTGACGGCTATGAATGGTTGGAGGCTTTACCAAATGGATGTGTTCAATGCTTTCCTCCAAGGTGACTTAGAGGAAGATGTTTACATGCTTCAACCTCCTGGTTTTTTGAGCAAGGGGGAGTCGGCCAAAGTCTGTAAGTTACAGAAGTCCCTTTATGGCCTTAAACAGGCCTCCAGGCAGTGGAACTTAAAACTTTCGGAGGCTTTATTTAGTTCTGGTTTTTCACAGAGCCATCATGATTACTCTCTCTTTACCAAAGTAGTTGGATCTGACACTTTTCTAATACTAGTTTATGTGGATGATCTCTTGATCACTGGTTCTTCCTCCACTCTTATTTTGGAGACTAAGGCTCTTCTCAACCGCCATTTCAAGATCAAGGACTTGGGGGAGAGTCAATTCATGCATTCGCCTAAGAAGTCTCACATGGAAGCTGCATTAAGGGTGGTTAGATACCTGAAGAATGCCTCTGGCTTAGGAATCATCTTGTCATCAGAAGTTTCACATGCAATGACTATTTATTGTGATGCAGATTGGGCTACTTATCCCATGACAAGGAAATCAGTTAGTGGTTTGGTGGTTAATCTAGGTGATTCATTGATATCTTGGAAATCCAAGAAGCAAAGTACCATATCCAGAAGTTCAGTAGAGGCTGAATACAGAAGCATGGCAAGTGCCACAACAGAGGTAGTTTGGTTGATTGGGTTGTTTGCAGAACTGAATTGGAAGCTAACACTGCCTGTGAAGTTGTTTTGTGATAGTAAGACAGCCATACAAATAACAACAAATCCTATATACCATCAAAGGACGAAACACATTGAAATTGATTGCCACTTTATTAGAGAAAAGATACAAAAGGAAATGATACAGACAGAACATATAAGAACAGATCACCAATTAGCAGACATCTTGACAAAAGGCCTTGGACACACGCAACATGATTTTTTACTATCCAAGCTTGGAGTATTCAACCTGTTTCATATGACTAAGCTTGAGGGGGAGTGTGAAGATGAAGGTTCTAGAATGTGAAGCCAGCTGTCAGTCAGGATATTAGTTAGTTAATTGTGTCAGTAGTTAGTTAGAGTTGAGTGGAGTATCTCATTGTAATCTGTATATATACGTATTAGTACATACAATGTAAACAGTGTGAGAGGATGGAATAATAGAGAATATACAATTACTGTTTTTCTTTCAATTCCTTTTCTCTCTTAATTCTCCATAGCTACAACTTCCATTGAAGAAGACTGTAAGCTTTCTCAACACATACCACTAGACCAAATGCCCAACTTTGAAAAGGTGACTCGTTATTTTATAGTTTTTGTAAATATCACATTCATCACAACAAGTTATATTTATATTTATATATATTAGAAGAGAGAGTTTCAAAGGCTGCTTATTGGTCATTCAATTGGCAAGTGGGGATATTTTTGTCATTCCAACTTCTCAAAGTGATAAGCATTGCATAGAAAGCTTGCTTAAAAGGGTTATCCCTCATACTTATTTATTTAGACTTTATCAATAATTCTAAAAAGAAGTCACATTTTCTCTTAAATTACAAATGATGCCCTAAGGTGAAATGTCATTGAGTATTGTGGGGCATTAACATAATACTTGTCAATTGTGCTCTAATTTCCCCATATATTTTCCACTTTCATTTTAATTTGGTGAAAGACAATTATTTGTTTTATACCCAAATCAATACTTTAAAGTGTGTAAATTACCCTACTTTAATTAACTTCATATATATTTCAGTTGAATTTGATGAAGGATTATTAAAAGTGAGAGTGGAGATAAATTATAATTAAATAATTTATTGAAGTAATATGTATATTAGTTAATCATAATTAAATAATAAATTTTATTTATAAACACATCGCATATACTCTTTCTTCCTTTTCACTTTACTGATTGGCTATTTTTCCTTTTTACTTGTTTAATAAAAAATTAATAAAGATTTGTTATTTTTTTAAATATTATTCTATTATTAAATAATTATATAAAGTACTAATAATTTAGAAAAAAAATAGTAAACAAAAATATTTTTATTTAAAATTTTAAAATATAATTAATAAAATTATTT
Organism: Solanum piurae; assembly: GCA_029582685.1. Lineage (NCBI taxonomy): Eukaryota > Viridiplantae > Streptophyta > Magnoliopsida > Solanales > Solanaceae > Solanum > Solanum piurae. Next base: position 10,730 of record JAJOOO010005483.1, on the reverse strand, counting down.
CGTAATATGTTTTTGATAAAAATAAGAACAAAAAAATGAATCATCTTTCGTTAATATATAAATAGTAATACTCTATATATGTATAAAATGTCGCTTTATGTATCTAATGGTATAGTGTTTCCATGAGTATAATAATTTATTATTTGACAATCATCATCTATTCATGGATCGAGAGCGTACTCGACTTTTAGTATGCAATACTATGAGTATATGATTAATAATTACTTATGATGTGTTTGTTAAGATTAAAAATATTATTTTAGAAATGATTTCTAGAAAAATAAATATGTTTGTTACTTATATTCTTGTTTTTGATAGGTTAGCAAAATTTTTTATTCTAAAAACATTTTTATATAATTTAGACAAATATTATAAGAGGTGAAGGTAGAGGGTAGGGATGTGTGTGGTGGAGGGGATGAAAATGGGGGAGAGCTCCATATTATAGGGTAAAAATGAGGTGTGGTTGAAGACTGAGGAAGACATTATCAATGTAGAATATCATGTGTAACTTTTTTTTTCATACGTCTATTATAGAAATCATTTCCTCATTTTAAAAGGAAAAAAAATAAATTCTAGAGTAAATATATTGCAAAGATTTTAACCGATCAAATGTAGAAAAATTAACATTTTACATAACGAACACACCCTTAGATCCATCAAATTTCTTTTCTCCAATTTCACGTAAAAACAAACTTAACAAAAAAAAAGAATAATAATTAATAATATTGGGCCCGTGCTGGCACGGGCTATTGCTTTCTAGTTATTATAATATAGAGTACTTGAGTATACAAATTACAGTAGTTACAAAGACGTGCGGTGCTAAAGAAATCGGCCATGAAAACATGTATAAGGTCATACCTTGGGTCAGTGAGGAAATGGGAACAACGGCTTAAGCCATTAGGTGTAGGCACTTTTCAGAGGTGGAATCTTTTAGTTCTTCCTATTTGACCCGAAACTGATCGAAACCTTCCTTGTAAACTAAGGCTAAGACACGCTTGATAGCAAGAAGCTAGTGACTTCTTTCAGGTCATTAACTATAACTTGCACGAGGTATCACAGTGGGGCCCGTCTTCTGTCTGGTTCTTAGGTCAGGTCGATCATCTTTGAAATTACATCACTGCCTCTCGTCTAACTCGAGTTGCCCCGCTCCTTTGGCTGTTAAAGTAGTAGCCCTTGAACCTGAAACGACTTTTATGAGTTGTCTCAATAGTGACCGACTTTATTTTATTAGTTGTATGATTAGTGGCTTAGCTGTTAGCTGTCTAAAAGCTACGGTAAAGAAAATCCTATTTTTTTTTAAAAATAAACCACAAATCTTCCTTAGGTACTCTTTTAATTCCATGTAAGGCGGAGGGAATGGAGGGACCTGCAGGAGTTTTGTATCTCAAGGGAGTTCAGTTCCCCGGGGATGAACAAGCAAGACTACAAGGCTACTTTCAGAAGTATCTACTCGTTACAGAATCTCATGTGTCAAAGTGTTGATTTCATATAGTAAAAAAAAAGGGGACGTGCTATAATCGAAACTTTGTATAGGTTGAGTTTTCTGGGCTTTGATGCTTACCTTCTTATTATTAAAAGGGGAGGGTTTAATAAAGGAGCTGAAAGCCACTTGATTGTAAGGAAAGGAGATCTTTAGCATAATTTCCACATATATAGGGGTTAGAAGTACCCCAACCCCTTCTTGTTCCTTCCTTCAAGTAGGCCCGCTCGCCTATCTCACCCCTTTCCTTCAGCTGGGTGAGCCTTTGCCTTTTGGATCGTCTTCGGCCCAATGAGGTACCCCCCATTTTTTGGTTCCAGAACCTATAAAAAGAGATGGTTGTGGCGTGAAGTACTCTTGTGTACCTACGTCATTCGGCTCGCGCGCAGAAGGTGGGACTCATAGTCTTCCAGGCCTACTCTAGTACCGATATAAGTAGCACGCATGTCTGTATATGTTCTCGCAGGGCCAGAAGGAGCGCACACCAAGTTAGATAGAACAAATGGGGTCCTGTCAAGTCGGTCCGCTAATGCCTTATCTTCTTATTTATAAGATAGTCAACAACTCGTTGGGCCTCAACACATTTCTTGTCTTACCTCCATGATTAAGGCAAGAATGAGTGAGGTTGCCTTTCTGACTGGACAACCATCTCATGTGCCAAAGTAAAATGGTTTTTCTTCCTTCTCTGCTCCTTTTTGTACATATGTGGCGGAGGGTTACCAAATAAAGGGGGACAACTCCTTTCTCCTTTGCCTTGCTCCTTTTGATTAGCCAGTTTCCAAGAGGGAGAATGTCTTATGGAAATCTCAAGCATACTACTAATCGGTTATTTGGTCTGATCGAGCAACCTATGAATAATTGTCGCCTACATAACCTACCTCCTCAACCAAAGGAAGAAGGTATCAGATCGAATTTTAGTGTACTTGTTACTAGGTCACAAATGAGTAGATTGAATCCGATTTGGATGAATTGAATATGAATTGAGTTAAAATGGATTGGATCACAATCCACCCAATAAAATATGGGTAAATATGGATTTGGTCAAATATTGTTTGGATAAAATGATTGTAACCCACTTTAATTTTGTAAAGTAAAAAAATATTAAATCAAAACTAAATTGTTAATACCTCACTCCACCCCACCTTTATATTTTATTTTTTAAAAAATAATTTTTAATACAAAAAAAAGAAATTTGATTTTTTTACTTGTACCCCCCACCTCGCCCTCACCCCACCCAAAAATAAATAAAAAATAAATAAAATTGCCCACCTTACCCCTACCCCACCCCCCAAAAAAACACAAAAATAATCAAAAAAATCTGCCCACCCTAACCCCCACCCCAGGACATCCCCCACCCACACCCCAGAACACCCAAAAATTATTTTACATAAAAAAATTGGGACACATTTTTCTTTTTTCAGTTAAATTCTAAAAGAGTGACATATTCCTTTTTTTTTTTTTTTACAATTATTTAATGACAATATCAACATTTTATCCATGTTTTGTCCAACTTATTTGCTAAAGAAAGTCCACAAAAGTCTACTCTTCTATTTAAAAATTCACTATTTTAATCTAGAGTAATTTTTGTTTCCTAATTATCCTAAAATAAGGTTGCAAGTAGGAGAAGGAACTACATAGAGCCAAAGGCGGTAAATGGGGTGAGCCATGTGGAGAAGGAGGAAGTAGATGGGGGAGTTGTTGATTTGTATGAACATCTTTTGAAAGAGGAAGCAAGGTGGATAAGCCTAATTTGAGGGGATTAGGGTTCAACCAATTTGGAGGGGAGAAGTGTGAGTTTCTAGAAAGGACAATTGAGGAGGTGGAGTGTTCCACAAGTGACAAAGCTTCGGGACTCAATGGCTTATCTTTTGTTTTTTATCAACATTGATGGAATACAATTAAAACTGAGTGATGTATACTATTGTTGAGTTTCGTGAAAGAGGTGAATTATAGAACAATAAGAATGTTTCATTCATTGTCATTGTTGATATCAAATTTTGGCTTGATATTTTCAAAGTTAGTATTTTAAAATATTTTATTTGTTAAATAGTTTAAAATGCATGTTTTTCAATTTTAATATGATTTATCAATAATTATCCTTGTTTGTGAAAATGCTAAGATTTTTATTTGTTAATTTTGTGCATTATTGTTTTAGCACAATCCATTAATTACATTCGTTACATTTGTTTATATTTATTTAAATATTTTAAGCACAATTTAGAAATATATTGAAAGACATATAAGAATTGCATACACATATATTTTTTTTATTAACCAATGGTTTTGAGCACACATTTTTGAGCCCATTGTATTGTACAAAAGTGGTTTTTAAAATTTTCTATTTAGGTCTTTACTTTGTCCAAAAATAAAGGTGGTGGTGGATACTTACAATTTTCCTAAGTTGACAAAAATCCTAAAAAAGCTTTCCTCCCTCATTTTCAATTTTTTCAGCTACCGCCATCACACCTCCTGAAACCCTAACACTTCACTTTTCCCTTCCATTTCCACCACCGAACCACCAGATCTCCTCCAGCCCACCTCGCTGCCTCCACACTCTTCTTCTCTGAAAAAACCAGACCAAAACCCCCACCATTCTAGTTACAAAACAACAACCAACAATAACAATGCTATCTCCACGAAGCTTCAGGACCCAACGACCGCCAGTCCTTTCCCCTTCACCCCTTTTTGATTTTTTGTTTTTTTTTGCAGGTTATCAGTGAGCTCAAAGCTCCACCAAACAACGAGCTCAAAGCACTGAACTCCATCTCCGGCGTGGCTCCAACTTTGTTGAACAAAAACCAAAGCGCCGTGGTGTCTCTAACTCCGATGGACAACAATCAGCCGTCGCGAAGATAAATCCGGCGAAACTTCGACAGTGAGGCAGATCTCTTCTCCTTTTTATTTTTTTATACAAATCAATTTATGTTTTACAGGTTGTTTTTACTATATTTTTGTTGTTATTATTCGACTTTTGGTTTCTTTTTCAGTGAAGTTTTCTCCATTGTTATTTTAAGCATTTTGTTTTGATTTAAACTAATTTCGAATGTTACTCATTCATGGTTTTGTTGAATTGTGTTAATATGTTAGTTGGTTTTTTTTTTTTGTATTTTTTATCCTAGTTAAAACTTTTGTTTGCTGCTATGTTCAGTGTTTTTACCGTCCTTTTGTTTTTAAAAAATCATTTCTAGTAATTTTTTTTGGTTTTTCTTGATTATGCTAAGGTATTGTTGGTATTGTTTCCTTTGGTCTAGTCTTTCTTTTTATGATTATGGTTGAATGTTTTTATTCTCAAATAGTTTAATTATTGTTTTGATTCTATTAGTGACTCATTAATTATTGATCGTTGTTTTCATTATATTTTTTCTTAAAATAGTTTTGGTTATTGCTATTGTAATTTATATTAAATAGAGATAGTTAAAGTTGGCCAATGAAAAAAATCTCTCCGTCAATTTTTGAGGCCTCTCCATTTTAAAACACAGAAAATTTAGTTTAAGTTCATTTACTTTTTATGTTAAAATTGACAGATGAAGAGATTACCGTCGATTTTCAAGGCCTCTCATGTATATAATACATGTTTTAATTTAAGTTATTATTTATTTCATTTATTTTGATTCATATTAATCCATTACTAACACTTTTACTAAGTATGTTTTTGGGTACCCAAAGTTGGTTTCCAAGGAAGTTATTCGAATGAAGTTCGAATAATACTTTTTGATAGATAAACATTATGTCGTTTCTTATATTATTATTTAACTTTATTATTTGTGTATATTACATATATATTATATTTTTACATTATTTTATCTTTTCCTCAATTTGAAAAAATGAGTTCAGCCGGGACCTGCATTTGTGGATTTTGAAGGGTGCTTAGTACCTTTCCTTTGAGATCACTTGAACTCTTAGCTAGAATCAATTTATTTCATAGATATTTTTTTTAATTAATTAATTGGTTTCTTAATTATCCTAAAATAAGGTGGCGACTCCTAAATTGATTGGGTTTAGGGTTCTTTTTCTTTGAATTCTTTTTTATTTTTATTGAATTAATTGATTATCATTTTTTTAGTCACCGTGACATTGTGCCTTATTTGAATAAAATAGAAATGTCAACCATCATCATTAATAAAAAGGATAGAGCTAGAATTATGAAGGAATATACACCTATTAGTGTAGTGGGAAAAATCTATATTATCATCTCTAAGCTGCTGTCTATTAGACTTTGGAAATTGTTAGAAGAGACTGTATGTACTTCGTAAAATACTTTTGTGGAGGTTAGACCGATTCTAGATGTAGTGCTGGTGGAAAATGAAGTGGTGAATTTAGGGAGAAAGCAGGGAGTGATCACTATTCACAAACATAAAAAACTTTCTATGAGGCGACGCAAAAATAAATTTATTTCTACCTAGTGTCCCCAAATTCCATTTGAAGTATAATGTTTTCTAGGACTTCCCAATTCGCTTGATCACAGGACTTTTAAAATCAAGTTTGCACAACACACCTGACACTCCTTGCTTTCTCCCTAAATCCACCACTTCATTTCCACCAGCAGTACATCTAGAAACTGTCTACCCTCCACAAAAGCATTCTGCAAAGTAGAGACAATCTCGTGTAACAACTTCTTGAGTTTAATAAAAGAAAAGCACATTAGAGATGATATTATAGATGTAACACCCAAAAAATTCCTTCTTGAGTTTAATAAAAGAAAAGCACATTAGAGATGATATTATAGATGTAACACCCAAAAAATTCCAACTCAAATTAGACCTAGATTTTTTTTAGACTGGTTCCACGAAAGAAATCTTCTGCTCGTAGAAGTATCTACAAACCATAGGTGGGTTCGTAGAACCATGCTCTGAAAAAGTGTTCTCAGGTCAGGGACCAGACTACGGCTCATAGAAACTTTTACGGTTCGTAGAAAGGCCTCGTATAACCCAAGTATTGAAACAACCCAGTAAGCTTCCTATGATTGAGAAAGACGTTCCATCAAAGTTCCTACGGGTCGTAGAAAGGATCCATAGACCCAACTTTAGAGATGTGGAAACCCAACATGTTTTCTACCAGAGGGTTAACGGTTCGTAAACTTTTGTACGAACCGTAGATGGACTTCCATAAATGACTTGTGTCAGTTTTAAGACTGGTTATTTTTAGTCTTTTTCCACCCTTTCTAAGCATATACCCCAATGTTTATACACCTAATTAAGGTCAAAAGAAACACCTAGCACAAAGTTGAGTTGAAAAGTTTCCTTACCGATTAAATTTTGAGATAAAATTATACTTAGGTTAATTTTAAATGATCATATCTCTCAACAATAATGAATTAGGTGGCCCATGATCTATCGAATTTAAGGACTATGAGTCCTTTTTCTACCTCCACTAAGTTTGCCTCATTTCGAGTTTGGAGCAAAAGGTTATGCCCATTTTAGTGAAGCCATGTCAGGCGCTCGATGTTTTACTACTGGACCTACAGATGGTGGAAATTTCCACGAACTGTAGACCCTTCCGTGAAGACTTGCCGCAATTGTTTTTAAGAAACTTCCTGTACGCGTTCCTAGGTTACTTTTGTCATTTCCCAAGCTTTTTACCCTATTCTAAGTTGTTTTTGAGTGTTTTAACTTAGTATATCATTCATATAACTAGTTTTCCTCTCAAAATCATCAATTTTAAACATTCAAGTATTTAGAAATCCTCTTAAAACTCACCTAGGGTTCCTCTTCTCCATCAAGAACCCTAAAATCTTCAAATAAAAAATTCAAGATACATAGAGAAACTTCCCATCCAAGGTGTTCCCAAGTTCTTCTATTCTAAGAACTTCATAAAAGATTTTCTTAGCTCAAGATCAAGCCTCAAGATTCCAAACTCAAAGATTTCTTCCAAGAAAGCTAATAGCTTCATAATCACGTATGTAAGCTATCATAGTGTTGGACTAGTTCTTCCTCACGCCTTACATATGTCTAAATTCAGTAAAAGAGTAATCTATGATTTTATCCTTGATTTTGAGTATTCTTGAGATGAGTTATATTTTTGAGTTATGAGTTCTTAATTCCTGAGTATTGAGTTATACATCATTGTATTGAGATCCTTGATGTTATTTGTTCATGACTATATTTCTTTATGAACCCTACTGTTGAGTTAAATTTGAGAATCTTTTCAAAGCAATTTTTTGTCTTTCAATTGATTTATGAGGAGAGCAAAAAATGAGTTTTGAGAAAGAGTTTTCAAATATGAATTGAGTAAGAGTATAAGGGAACTAAGTATTCCCAAAGGTATCACTTTTTACATTAAGAAAAGAAAAACTTTGATTTCGAAATGAGTTAATGAGTTCAGAGATATTTTAGAGCAGTTACCTTTTTTAAGAAGATATTTTGAGCAATTATATCAAATTGAGAAAGAGTATGTTTTGTACATTTGAGCATAAGTATGTATTTATTCGAAGATCAACTGTTGAGGAACTGCAACTTCCAACTAGTTAGTTACAATGGAAAGAACGAAGTAGAGTAATCTAGACATATGCCAACTCAATATCACTTGTAAAAGAGTGATAAAACTACCCACTTTTCAAGATGCATCTCTTTTTCCCATGAATACACACCCTTTATAAGTACTCAAAAGGAAACCATAATCTCCTCAAGAGTTGTTTCTAAATTTCTTAAATTCATTTGATAAAAAATTCACAGGCAATCCAATACCTCATATCGTTGGTAGGTGTATGTAGGTATAAAGTAAAAGATCATCACCTTCTTGCGACACATAAATGAACTAGAACACATTTGGAATGAATAATTACATCATACACGAACAATAAACTTTAGTTCTAAATTCTTCAATCTTTTCACATTTCATCCAAGGAAATTGTCGCTTAGACTTGCAACACTTAAATAGAAAAATAATCTCTAAACCATGTAACAATTGCTAATTAAGGAAAACAAGATAAGTGAATGGATCTAACTCATCAATACGTATCCAGATATATAATGAATGCAAAAATGAGCATTTTTTTTCAAAAATCCAAAATGAAACAACTAAAATCATACCAAAATAATCTTCTGAAAAGCCATAATGCGGCACATATGATTTTGATTTTGCTTCCTTGAACTTTTCTTCTCAATCTTTGTTTTTCTCTTATTCATTGCTATTCTTTGTCATCGCATGCTAAAGAAGCTAGGAGGGTTAAAAGAATAATTTTACAACCCTAACACTTTTCTCGTGTTCAAATATAGACAATGCATTTAGTTAATTGAGTGGTGTTTGGCCATGGATATCTTAAAATTTTCTCTAGAGTTAAATTTTGAAAAATCATGTTTGGCCGTAAAAATATAGGAAATCCGGAATTCAACTTGAAGTTGAAATATGCAATTTGAAAATCACCCAAAAGTTGTTTTCACTCCAAATCACGCACAAAAATTCAAAAACAATGCTAATTTGTATTCATAGCCATGCACAACTATAATTTCGAAATACTTCCTTCATCCAATTTATGTGATGATGTTTGATCGGGTACAAAGTTTAAGAAATATAGGAACACTTTGCAAAGTTCTAAAACCATCCTTAATTAAAATAATGAATTTTTAATTAGAAGAACAAACTTTTATGGACTTTTTAGCAAATAAGTAGGACCCAACATGGATAAAGTGTTCATATTGACATTAAATAATTGTCAAATAAGGAAATATTTCATTCTTTTGGGAATTCACCAAAAATAAAAGTGTGTCACATAAATTGGGGCTGAGGAAGTAACAATTTTCACTTTGAAAATAAAAACACCTTTTTAGTTACTCACAATTTTTATGGTCAAACAGACCCTAAGTGTCCAAAGTATATTGTTCATTTTACAAATAGTTGTTCTAGTGTGGTAATAATAATTTCAAAATGTCATCAATAGACACATTTATGTCTGAACAATGCGTAGTTACATTTTTTAAAGTTCATAACCTGTACTCTCTGTCACGACCAGAGTCTACATCCTGGACGTGACCGGCACTCGAGAACCATTGCTGGTCCCCAAGAGAACCCTCATCCTGGCTGAATACAAGCGAAAGACTAACTCAATCATACAAAAGCTTAATATTGAATCAAATCCCATTAAACTCAAATAATCAACTTTAAAAAGTTTGAACAATACTCAAAATATATACTTAGAGTTTATAAAACAACTCAAAAGAAAGAAATTATAGAAAATTCCTCAACTTTGTCTATCCATGTATACTCTACTATTACAGAAAGATATTCGGACAAGACCCAAGATATCTCAAAACTAATAACTGTAAAGTAAAGGTGAAGTCCTGCGGAATATAAGAAGGCTCACCATATGACCTCAAGGAAATCCCTGTTGATGATCCTGAATACTTGTATCTGCATCATAAAACCATGCAAGCCAAATGGAGTCAGTACATGGAAAGTACGAGAATGTAAGGGGAACTCTGCAACATAAGTATAAGCTCGATCTAAAAAAATGGAAGACATACTTATCTTTTATCAACTTAATATGACTCAAGAATACTCAACTCGACTCAAGGATACTCAACTCAACTCAACTCAACTCAACTCAACTGAAGATACTCAACTCAAACTCAAGATACTCAACTCAAAATGAAAGAAACAATAAAAGATGCTATATACATGAAACTTTTAGAACAGTAGATAATAACTCAAATGTATATAAAAATATAATAATAATTGATTACTCTTATTTGGGAGATAACCTAACCGACAATCATCACTATGAGCAATGTGATGATACAATGTCTCGTCCACACAGCCAGAACTGTCCTATACCTTGTTGGAGTATAGGACGTCCTCAACTAAGTGGATCCACTAATCCATGCTTAAAATAAATAAGGAATCATCTAAAAAGTATGACCCTTTACCCATGTTGGCATACATGGTTTATGGGGGCTGTGAGTTGTCTGAACTCTCCCCCATATCAATGCTAAATAGTACTCCCAATAATATATACTCATGCTCATATGTTTTAAAAAATATAGCTCTTCCTTTGGTTTGAGATAATTTCTCAAACTACCCTCTTAAAAGAGGTAACTGCTCTTTAAATAACTTTTGAACTCATAACTCATTTAGAAATCCCGATTTATTTTTTTATCAATGTAAAAATTGATGCCTCTAGGAATACATAGTCGCCTTATACTCATACTTGAAAACTCTTTCTCAAACATATTTCAAAATCATATTATAATATGATCATTGATGACTCGGGAAGTCATACTGCATAAATATTGATGGTATATCTAGATACCATACT
>JAJOOO010005482.1:0-15042 GCA_029582685.1 Solanum piurae | reverse complement strand
AATCCCGGTAGTAACCCTTACCGGATGAGGGATCCCTACTTGCCTAAGGTAGGGTCATTCTTTTAGCCTTTACGTGGTAGAGACCACTAGCTAGTCCTATGTGGGCACATAGTTAAGGGATAGAAGGATTGCTTCTAAGTACCCATATCTCAACTAACGAAGGGGCACCCATCTTAAGGATTACTACTAAATACTCACATCTCAACTAACGAAGGAGTATCCATCCATTTTTATAACCTCTCGGTGCTAGACATTACTCCCCCACGGAGTTTTGGACATTCATTCATTCATTCATTTAAGGATAAGGATTGTTACTAAGTACTCTCATCTCAACTCACGAAGAAGTACCCATCCTTGCCCAATATTCATTCACTAAGGAAGCTCTTGGATTCAAAGATGAGAAAACCTTTCATCTAGGAACCCCATTCATTTAAATGAGTACTTTATGAGACTATCCTTACAATAGACCCAACTTTCATTCATTAACATTAACTCCCATTCTATTCATTAATTCTCACATTCTTTCATTCATTCTTCACTAGGTGTGAGAGTAGGTAAACATAGTCTATCCTAACCTCACCTTCATTATAAGTCATTCAAAGAACACAACAACCAAGCATAACACATACAGTCTCTACACAAGGTCACCTTCCGTGGTCTTAGACTATACAAAAATTCACATCATATCACATTACCTTCACGTAATCAACATTACCCAAAACAACAATCATCCAACTTTGCCTACAAGACCATGATCACAACATGATTATAAAGTAAACACCTCCCCACTTTCAAAGGGATCAACCACACAATTCTAACATCTACAACATATATATATGAAATACTAGAATCAATAATCTATTCACAACTTCATCATCATCATAAACCTTAGGTCACAATTGCCCATTCAAGGCCAACATCCAATATAACACAATTGGCCATTAATTCCTCATAATTCAATATAGAACAATACATAAATCTATATCCCATAACAGTCTACACCTTAATATCACATTATTAGCTCACAATCAATAGACCCACTTTAGACCCAAAAAATTAGGATTTCAAGATGTGCAAGGGTTCATGAGTTTTTTTATCTTCAAACCATCAATATTAACATAAATCATCATTTGAAATACTTTCATGCAAGAACCCAAGCTTAGAATTGAAATTGGGGTTTTTATTATTTTTTTGAAAAACATTGAAATCACTTTGATTTGGCTCTTTGATTGAAAGGAGAATCAAAGATAAAATCCCCATACCTTTGTGATTAATTTCCTTAGGAATTTGAAGGAGAAATCAGTAGGAACCCATGCCGTAGCTTCAAGCTTCATCAATGTCTTCCATGGAGTTCTTGAGAGAATTTATTTGAGAGGGAAGGTTCAATTGGATTAATGAGGTCTAATTCTAGGTTAAAGAGTTTTAACGAACTTAAAATACCCAAAAATAGGTAAAACAGTCATCTAGGGTCTAATTGGAATGAGGGGTGACCAGGGCACCAATCGACGGCCACCATTGACGGACCGTCCTGGTAGGTCGTCGTTTGGGGCAGAGGCTCAACATTTAGGGGCTAAGCTTCCACAACTAAGTGTGGAGCTACGCCCCCGATTGACGGGGCGTCAATGGACTGACGAGTCATCACTCTGGGCGTCAAACAAGATTGCCAACACACTGCCTAGGCAGCCTTTTATGCCAACATTTGGGTCCTCTCCAAGGTAAGGGTGGTCCTTGGGGAGTCGTACCCAGACGTTGGGACCCCAAACATGCATGGTAGGATAGTAGGGTCACCACCACTGATTTTAGACTTCATACGACACATAAAAATATGCAAGACACACTAGAACACACTAGCACGCAAACGACTAGTTTTTGAACGTCTTGAACATCTCTTTGACGTTTGACTTCAAACTCAACTAAACTGACCTATAAACTCATTTTCAAACATTTACACAAGTTTATAAACTACTAACACGCATGTGAAGCTCTAATTATCCTATTTCATTTTGAGGGGTGTTACATTTATGTTCAGTCATTTTTGTTTCAAGTAGTACGAGCATTTCTGGGTTGTGCATTTTGACCATTACTTCGCACTTGAGCTTAAAGCTTATGCTATTGGCTCCTCTGGTGTTCCATATGATGAAGTTCATCATGGGTTGCTGATGTGATGGCTGCCCCTGCAAGCCCTTTCCTTTCTCCAGAGTTGGATCCCTGTTCGCCGTCTTATGAGGTTGATTTCCACAGCCGGTGGTTTATTGTCCTTTTCGTTCCTCAGGTTCAGGGTGTACACTCTCACATCTTGTGGGCATTCTAGCAGAAGCATTGTGTTGAGTGGGTCTTCGAATTCCTTAAGGAGAAGTTTCTCCAAAGTGTGTGTTTCCATACTTTGCTCTCCAAGTCTTGCTAAGATATCCTCCAGTTCTTGGTTGTTTCTTTTTATCAGTTCGAGGATTGAGGATTCCTCTTTCTCTCTTGGCCCTTCTCTCCCTAGTGCTCTATTTTCCTCCTGGGGTACTTGAGTGTAGATTGCACTGTTTGGGGTACTCTTGGTATGAAGGTTGGTATCTGTGAGCTGTCCATATATGGGAAAGTAGGAAAGAATGATAGGCTCTAGAATATCTATCCTATCCATAAGTTTGTCTCCTCCATCGACATCACATTGATATTCCCTATCATTTGTGTGTGTCGTGGTGTCTGTTGCCATATCAGTGTGCCCAGGTTTTTTATCGCGTGGTCCATTCCCTCTTTGATGATCTGGGCCAACTAGGCTGGGTCTTGGAGGATCAGAGTAACTTCCTGTCCTGCGATAGTCGCCCGTAAGGTGAGCTGCCTGTCCCTTAGTGCCAGTTCCAACCAAGAGCTCAGGATGTGATGCAGAGAGAGCGGTGCTGTTGTAAAGACTATTGTTTAGCTTGGGGGGTGATGGGGTGGTGGATTCACAGCCATTGTTAGGGATACCTTGAGATAAGTGTTCCCTAGAGTTGGTCTTTAAGGGCTGGAGCTCCTCCATTGTAGAGATAGTTGTGTGATTGATAGTTGAAGCGACCTCGACGGTCATGTCATCTGAGTCTAGGTGATTATTGCCTTTTTTGGCGCAGGAAAAGATATAGAGAGAGGAAGAGGTGGTGGCAGGTTTCATCGGAGATTTTAGGGGGAGATTAAAACTTCCTTGATTTTGGGTCCCACCGCCGTTTTTAGAATTAATCTCGCACTATTGAGTGGAGTTTTTTTGGATTTGTTGAGTGTTAAATTTATTTGATTTTTGCCAATGGTTGTTGGTTTTATTGAATGTACTACCAACTGGTAGTTGACCTTTGGGGTTTTGAGAATTGGCCCCACTTGCCACATTTATGTTTTCATTTATTTTATTTTTCCCGCCATCCCCGGGTGGTTTGCTTGGGGTGGCGTTCGATTTTGAAGTAGAGTTACATGGTCGCTGCTCCGTTGACCTTACTTGAGTGGTCGGTTGGTCTTTTTGGTTTCTGTGCGTGGCTCCGTTATTCCCATTGCGGGTGTGTGCTTTATTTTTCCTGGCAAATGAGACTATTTGCCAATCGTCCTGGTTGTGTGTGTTTCTGTCCTCTTCCATGGTTGTTCCTGTTTGCTCCTCTGCTTCTTTAGTTGAGTTTCGTGTGTAGTTCCTAAGAACATGACCTATTCTTCCGCAACCGACACACATTATCCCTTCTCCTTCATAGACCACTTTTTGTCTATGGCAGCTAATGGTTATTTCATTTTTTACAGGTATTTCTAGTGGTACTTGGACACATATTCGTGCATATCTTCCTCTTAGAGTGGCCGATGTGCAAGTATCGATTCTTAGTAGTGTACCCAATTTTTGTCCGATCCTTTTTAGGATCCCTTTGTCGTAAAATTCAGTGGGGAGTTGTGGTAACCTTGCCCAAATCACTGTATGGGTAATTGTCGCTGCCTGCGGGACAAAGTTGGGTTCCCATCTCTTTACCGACATAAAATTTACGGCCACAAACCATGGTCCTTCGTGTAGAGCTTTGTGCATATTTTATTGTTGGCTGAACTTGGCTATGTGGTAGTCACAACCCAGATCTATCAAAGTTAGTGGTTCCGATGGTTTCTACATATCTATCAACTTACTTTTTAGATAGTTGTGTGAAAGCCTTCTTCCAAAAACTTTGATGATAAGTGAGCAGCACCACGACTGGTACAATCTTCTTTTTTCCTCTTCAGATAGAGGAATTGCATCTTCTTGGTGCTGGGTTGTTTCCAGTCTTTGTGTTTCATGTTGACTGTACAATTCGTTGCTAAAATTCACGTTGCTTTGTTTGTCTAGCAGTATTTCCTTGAAGGATTGTGCCACTTGAGGCCCCTCCATCATGGGGCTGTCATTGTCTGGTGGGTCCGACGGTTCTGGTGGTCGGAGAAGTGGTCCTGCGGGTTGGTTGCAGTTGAAAGAGGCCATATTCTAGAAAGGGGTCTTCTAGAGAGAGAAAAATTAATGTTCTGTTATGTTAAGAACAAGTACTCAAAATAGTGCATCTCTTTGAGCAGAAGTACATAACTATGTTTATTTATTTTATCTGCTGCAACATATGCTGTTATGTTATGTTAAAAGAACAAGTACATAAAATTGTGCATATGTTGGAATAGAAGTGCAAAACTATGTTTATTTATTTCTTCAACTATGATAATTTTAATGGTTGCACACAAACACATGAGAATTTTCCATCCTTTGCAACATTCTTGGTAAGGCTTAAAAATAGAAAAAAGACCACAACAATCAACACAAAGATTGACTTCTATTTGTTACAATATTTACTCTTCTTCTCCTTCATCACCCATTTGTTACTTCTTTTAATATGACTTTCATCATCAAATTCCAACTCATTAATTCTCTTCGTCAATCTCAAAATAACGAACTTGGATCATATATCAACATCATCACGATCCTTCAATCTAAATAAGTTGCATACATTCTCCTAAAATACACCACAAAAAAATTTAAATTGAATAAAGAATAAAATAAAGACAACCAACAGATCTCCAGACTAAGATGTAGAAAACATACTGGATAGCATAGACAAGACCAAAATCTTCAACCTGGATTGTCCTCCGATCATGAAGTTTGCATTAAAAGTAAGTCCCTATGTTTGTAACAGATTTTCACACCCAACATGGGATCATTCTTATCATTACAAATTCGTTTAAATATTGCATTTGACATTATATCAAAACTAAAAAAACAAACAAAACTAGTTAACTCATTTATGAGATCTCTAGTACTGACCTATATTTAAAGAAATTCATTCTTACCCAAAAAATAAAGAACAGAACAACTGATGAAATAAATAACATCATTATCATGAAAATTTTAACAGTAACATTAACATAAACAAAAAACATTTATATCCCATGATCTCCATCACATAAAAATAAATAAAAAGAGAAAAATGAGAGAGAGAGAGAGAGAGGAGAGAGAAAGTTGAAAGAGAAGATAGAGAAAGCAGAGAAAGCGAAGCGGCGAGGAAGAAAATAAAAACCCTATATTATTATTATCTTGATAAGCTTATTTATATCCCTTCTAGAAAATGAAATAATGGGCCGATTGAGCAAGTTTTGGGTTGGGTTTGCCCATGAATTTTTACAAAGCAACACTTTTTAATATGTTACAATAGATTACAATTTCATGAATTTAGTATTTAACAAGCAACCGGTTGCAACATATGTCAATTTGATGGATTTAGTCTATAAACAATTAACGTTTTTTAATCTGTTGAAACAAATGTCAATTATGTGTGATAATTATAACTTTTCAATTTAACATATAGGACCCAAAGAGAAATCCAAGCACATAATTTGACAAACATAAACATGCAATTGATAGTGACATGCAAGTGGTGTCACTATTAAGACAAGACTAGACTACATAGAAGCATCCATATTTACAAAGACATTAACGCCAACAAAAAAACCAAAATTCACATCTAGCCCTATATTACTACTTCAGCAAGAAAAAAAGGACCAGACAAACTGGGAGGATCTGGAGTCAACATTGAGCGACTAAACATGGAGGAGCATCAACATTCTTGAAGCGTGATGGATCAGAGATACCCATGCACTCTGTCACAAGACCACTTACAGAAAAACAAACAACCATAATGAGTAGGAGTTAGAGAATCATACCAAAGTGGTAACAACAATAGTGAGCTATTAATTTACACCGTCACAAGACCATACATGATGTTATAAAGTAAAAAGACATACTAAATAATGAAGCTATCCTCCATTAGACAAGATTCGACAAAAACAAACAAGGATCATCACTAATGCACCAATCATATTAGCTGAGAATAACATAATTATGTTGATCACCCACAACAGGAGCATGCAGAGACTTAGATGCATCCAAGGTGGTAACATCTTCTCAGGTTGATTTTGAGTGAGACTGGAGAGAGGAGGAAAAAAGGAAAAAAGATAAAAAATGTGAATTTTGCGAGTAAATTGTGAATTAAGGGAACCTAAGTTAACTTATTTATGAGTGAGAGAAGAAGAAGAATGGGCCGTTAATTGTTGTTGGGCCAGTTATGGGTTAGGGCCTGCCCATGGGAATGGAACAATTTGTATTCTGTTGCAACTTCTTCATATTCTATTGCAACATTCTTCATATTCTGTGGTAATTTCAACACAAAATTGACCATATTATCCAACATAATATACATATGTTGCCACATATTCCAATTTGATTGATGTGTTAGTTGATAAATTAAGTAATTTAATAATTAAAAATGTTAAAATATACCAAATTTTATTACATTGACCATAATTTAGAAATAAAAAATTCTATAATAGTATACACAATGATTATCTATTATTTAAAGGTACTGTAATAGCTATGCAAGTATTGTTGCAAACCCTTTTTTGATCTGTTTAAATTTTTGCTTCATGGGGTTTTTGATTTTTTTGTTATTTTGATTTTTTGATGGAATATGTAGTTTGTTAGGATTTTTATGAGGTGATTTTAAGATTTGAACAATGAACTGGAATTTAACGTAAGGTAAGGCATGTTTCTTATGAGCTAAATTTGAGATTGGAACTGGGAATAAGTATCTAATGTAATGGGAAATTGTAAAATAGCAGTCAGTTTACCTTTATTTATGGAATTAATTGGGTTGCTTTTGTTGTTATTGTTCTTGCATTTTGGTGGAATTTTAATTATGTTAGGTTTTTATGAGTTAAATTTAAGATTGGAACTGAGTATAGGTATGTAATGTGCTGGGAATTCTAACATTGCAGTCAAGTAGTCTTTATTTATGTGATTAGTTGGGTTGCTTTTGTTCTTGCATTTTGATGGAATTAAAAGTAACTTAGGTTTTTTATGAGCTAAATTTTATATTGGACCTGGGATTAGGTATCTATTGTGCTGGAAAATTGTAAAACAACATTCAATTTGCCTTTATTTATAAGGATTAATTGGGTTAGTTTTGTTCTTTCCTTTGTATTTGGATGGAACTGAACTGAATCAAGTGGAATTGACATGAAGATCATATAGGTGGACTTAACTAGTTTGAGATTTAGAGTAACTGATTACTATGGTCTTTTTGTCTTCCGATGGAAGTAAAAGTTAGTTTGGTTTAATCTGAGCCAAGTTACAGAAAGAAAATGGATAAAGTTTTCTGCTTGAAAAAAAGGTAATTGGTGAAATTCTTGCCTCAAAGTAGGTATAAATTGATGTAAATTTGTAAAATAACTTTCAATATGCCTAGTTTTTTCGGGTGAATATATTAAGGAAGGAAATTGAAGTGGAGCCAAAAACTAAAGACGCCCTAGGTACAATATTGATGATCTCGCAAAGATGAAATTTCAGTTAATTGTCATTTAAATATTGTTGAATTGGCCTTAGGAAAAAGCTTTGTTGGTAGTCAATGTTGACTTGCAGTTTAAAGTATGTTTACTATTTAGACAAAAATGTGGTTTTCGAAGAGTTGATGTGCTTTTTTCTTTCTGTTGGGGTAGGTCTTGCCTGGATCTTAGAAAAGCTGTAATTATTTTGTTTTCAGAATGGAGAAGGAGAAGCTAAGGTATAAAGTGGGTGATTTTTTTTCTTTTAATGTTTCACATAAACTATCCTACATTACTGGAGGTATTCTGTGTTCTGATACTTCCTTAAATTTGTCAGTTGCTTTTAAGATCTTCTTGCCTGTTTATTAAACTTGTCAAGGAAAGAAAGAATGCCTATGATGAAAGGCTTATACATGTGTGGTTAATTGGCTTTATATTGTAAATCATATTCCAAAAGATTGGGAAAATCTTTACTGGTTTGGGGAAAGATAATACACAACTAATCTTGTCTAACACCTCAAACGTATTCTTGTTGTAGTGAATGGAAGTAAGAAATTCAGAACATACTTCGGTCACCAACACCTTAACTGTTGACTGCTGAATTTTGAGGGAAAGACTGACATCTAGCCTTTATGTGGAGATGTATTGCAGTATCAATTAAACTGTCTACATACTTAGTTGGAGGGGTTGGGGAGTCTATGGAAATGGATATGGGCTGTGGTGACGGAGATAGATTCAGTCACTCGACTCATATATGCCAGCCTTCTTCTTGTTTAACTGTCTTTCTCTATTGCTGGTATCCAAAAATCTTAATTTATACGATTACCTTTTCATTTTATACGTTTTTAATATGTTAGATGCAACTTTATATCTAAATAATCTTCATACTTTTAAGAATTTCAATTTCTTATATAGTATGAGGAACTGTGTCTCGTTCACAGTGTTTGACAGATCGTCAACCTAAATCCTACAGCAACTACAGAAGCACAGTTAGAAAACCGTTCAAGGTAATTCTTTGAAGTCCTTTTCCCCTCTTCTTTCAATGTCTTTATATCTTGCATAGATTCATGTATCCTTTTTCTTAAACATTTTAATTTTTGACTAGTTGTTTCTTTGACTGGTAGCAGTTGTTCAATGGCATGCAAAATCATGTGAAGATAGTGGAAGTTGGTGCAATGGATGGATTACAAAATAAGGAGAAAATTGTTCCTACATTAGTGAAGTTTGAATTAATTCAAAAGCTTGTCTCTTGTGGGCTTCCTGTGGTTGAAGTGACGGGTTTTGTTTCTCCAAAAGGGGTGCCTCAGGTACTTCTTCCTCTATTTATATATAAGGAAACTTCCTTGCATACAGTTGTGGTGGTACACTTTTTCCATCACAAAATGTGTGCTGTTTAAGCTTGCTTTTGAGTCTACATTTTATGGTGTATAGTGATCAATTAATCCAATAGCTTTGTTTTATGCATTGTCTCTGATGTTTGTGTAATCAAGGACACAACTTCCGATGCAAGTGTCTATGATCGTGCAATAGTATAATAATACCAAGGGTTGGGATCGTTCCCAAGGGAGTGGTTTTGAGAATTAATAGAAAAATAAAATTTAGTTCTAACTTGTCGTAGCTAAAGACATTAACGATTTAAATCATTGTAAATTAAAGGGGGGACACAAGAGTGTCAATTAACAATGGGGGATTTGTCACAAGTAAGTAAAAACAACAAAATTAACAAAGAGTTCTAAGAAATGAGAGGGGATTCTTGGGATATGATGGGAATACGTGATCGACTAAATCATTGGGTACATGCTTTTGATAGTAAATTCATTGAGTATTTGTGACTAGGCTAGACTTTAAAGGGGATAAGCTCTCTCTCGAGCAACTTACCCCGTTTCAAGCGAGTTCCTCTAGGACAACCACTTGCCACACGAAGAACAACCTCCGCTTTAACCCACTCACTCTCTCGATCTCACCCATACTAAGTAAAGCTTCTTGAGTAGTTATAGTCCATAATTCATATTCTTGGTCATACTAGCATAGTGGGATAAGCCTTAACCGACATAGATCATGTGATGTTAACATGGAATCCGATGTCTATCGCACACCGAAAATGAGTTGTCGTACTTGCCTAAGGTAGAACCATACTCTTAGCTTAGGTGGATCCACTAGCTAAATACCTATGAGGGCACATAGTGTATGGGATAAGGGGATTACTACTAGAAAACCTGACCTCTACTATCGTGAGAGCTTCTATCCCAAGATATTGTTTCTAGAAACCCGGCCTCTACTATCGTGAGGGCTTCCATCTCATACCACTATCCACTCGGTGCTAAGCATTAATTCCCACAGAGTTCATATTAAGTCTTGACTTAAGTTCATATTCATTGGAAGAATGTCTTCACACTCAATACAACAGAACTCATACTATAGCTCATAGATTAAATAGGTGAGAATAACCTTTCAACATTAGAATCATCATATTATGAGAAAACCTTTCACATCATATAATATTCATACATAGGTGTGTATATGAGTATAACCTTTCAACAACACAACAACTAGATCATAATCATAATCACTTTACTCTCAAAGTGGTCTTAAAGCATATTCATAAATCTCATAATCATGCATAATCTTCATACTTTACCCTTCAAGTAACATCGATCATATTTCATAAACACATCTAGAATTAATACATTAGACATGGATGATAACATGATTCAAATAGCTCAATAACTACAAGCATAATCTCATAATATTCTTCACCCACATCACAAGGTCATAAATTAGGAATATGGGGATTTCTTGGATTCTTGGGGATTTCAACATAAAAACCATAATAAATCATCAATTCAATCATACTATAAAGTAATTCAAACATTAGAATCATTTTTGAAAGGAATCCATGACTTGGAGTCAAACCCTAGCTTTTGGAGAATTTCTATCTTTGAAATTGAGTTTTCAAGGTACTCCATGGAAGAATTCTATCCATGGATGAAAAGATATGATACCTTAGAAATGAGATCCAATGAATTTGAGAAGAAAACCTTACTCGTCCAACCCTAGCTTCAACTTCCTTCTTGTTCTTCCTTGAAGTTCTAGAGAGAACGTTTTGGGGAAAAGTTGGTTTTGATTTGGGATTTTGGAATTATGAGGAAGATGACTTAATTTAGGGGTATTAAATCATTATATAGTTAGTCTAATTTAGTGTAAAACTACGTCGTTTAATATTAAATAAATCCAAAAAACCCCAAAGTGCACCTAAACTTAACTGCCAAAAAGCAGTTCCAGGCCTCACCGACGACCCATCACTGACGGACCGTGGTTGGACCCACGGCCCATGCTGGTGAACCATGGTCTGGGTTTATAGACCTGGTTCTTGGGGCCTCCATCCACGACCCCTCACCCACGGGGAATGGGTGGACCAACGGGGTAGGTCCCCCATCCGTAGGTCACTGCTAGGGAATTCCTAGGGTCTTTTTCAAGGACCCATGGTTGGTCCTTGGAGTTCGTACCTTGACGTTCTAACATGAAACCCTTTATTTCTAAGTACGGGGAGTTACTTTTACGACTCTAACCTTCATGTTAAGCTCTAGTTTAGCCTACTAGTTTCCGGAGTGTTACACTTCATTCGTCAAAGAGAACACGAATAACCTTAACCTCACGGACTCTTATGAAATTTTCTTTAACATAAACGGCCCACACATCTCCACAAAGTTCTTAAGATGTTCATACAGATCCTCATGAGCTAAACCCCCAAACATTTCTTGTAATTAGAGCAATTGTAGCATTGTTCCGGTTACATAAAATATTGCCCTCCAACTGTGGGAGGTATCTGGATGGCACACGTGGTTTGAATGATGTTACATGCATATCAGTTAGATCACCCATGTTGTCGTCCGTAGTGACTATTGTTGTCACCATCGTCATCACTCATTGTACTAGACCTACAAAACAGCAAGCAACAACACAACACAACAATCTACTACAACTAAATAAATTTACAAACTAATTTCTCAAACACAGTTCTTAACTATCCCCGGCAGCGGCGCCATTTTTTATAACGCTCAATGTACTTTTCATAAACAATTAAAATATTAAGTGATCGTTATGAATAAAAATAGCTAACTAAGAGTTGGGGTCGAATCCCACAAAGAATGATATATCGTAGAAAATTCTATCAAGAAATTTGGAGTGTAAAATTATTCATTTGCAATCGTAATAAAAAGCAAGTGGGTGGATGATTCCACGAATTTGATAAAAGGATTTGTTACAATAGTCACGATTAAGCAAGAATTTCATAGAATTTATGAAGTGATAAGTAATCTTGGGGTGCCAAGATTGGAAATCAATGTCACAAAAGGGCAATTGTGTTACTCCATAGTAATGAACATTTATGTATAGGTTGGGCCATCTTCAATGACACTAATCTTTTTTCGATCTCATAGCCTCATATCATAGAATCTCATTTTGGTCTTATCTATGTGCTATATTAAATAACCCAATACCTTACAGTATTCTCGTTTTTGATGCAGTATTAGGGAAAATAGATTTGACTCATAACCTCTATTTTCAAGAAAGTTAAAGACATCAAACCTAAATTGCAAGTATCAAACTAATTACCCACTCCACTCAATCTCTTTCGAACATCAATTGGAAATCAAAAATTGGAATTAAGTTTACAACCTTAATTCATAAATTCACCTCATGATAATTAGCTCAAATCCATGTATGAACAACAGCAAAATAGAGCATAACACAATACCCGATACATTAAACCAACACTCCATCCCATAATTGCACCCCTAGATCTTGGAGTTTTAACCACCCATCACAAAGAGTAAAGAAATTATTCCTTTCATGAAAGAAGTCATGGGTAACATGAAATAAAGCAATTGCAAGAAAACCCCGCGTCGTGGACATGTTCCTCGGATTTGAAAATTTCCCCTCGCATCACGGAGCGGTCGTGGACCGTTCTACCTCAAAATTGATTTTGCGACCAAAAAATTAAATACATCTCTGCATCACGGACCATCATTTAGACAGTGATTTCTTGATATTTTCTCATGTTTAGCTATCTAAAAACACTCCTAAACATCATGAGATCTTTCATATCACAAATCTCAATACTTGAATCCATAATTCAATTCAAGGATCAGTTAAGAGTCAAGTCAAGAGAAGTTCATAGAGTCTTCCAAAAGTCTTTTACAAATGATTTAACTTTGTTTTAATACTTGAGTTTTGAGTTCAGTTAAGAGTAAAGTTGAAGTTCATTTCTTCAAAAGTATATGGGGCCTATGTATTCCCAAAGAGTTTAAAATATTTTCACATTTAAATAAGAACGGAAACTGAGATTTCCAAAGAGCGTTTGAGCTAGTTTTCAAAAGAGAGTAAATGCTTTCACCATTAAACAAAAGAGGAAACTTTGATTTTCATGATAGTTGTTGAGCTAAGTTTTGAGAAATTATCTCAAATCACAGAAAGAAGTATGTTTTTAAACATAAGAGCTAGTATCATATTTTAGGAGTAGTATTGAGCACCGATATGGGGGAGAGTTCAGACAACTAACAGCCTCCATAAACTACGTAGCCACCATGAGTAGAAAAGGGTCATACTTTTTAGATGATTCCTTTAGTGTTTTTAGCATAGACTAGTGGATCCACTTAGTAGTTTAGGTTCTATACACTCGGCAAGGTATAAGACGGCCCTGGCAGCGTGAGGCAAAATGTTGTATCATCACAATAACTCTTACGTGATGGTTGTCGGTTAGAGAAACTCCCACAGAAGTAATTGTATTTTTATATACCCAGTTTATTGTATTTTTACATACATTTCAGAGTTATATGTATCTTTTCATACACACAGAGTTGAGTTTTAAACAACTTTTCTTTATATTGCACTTGTTTTAAACTACTTTATATTGAAATGAGTTGAGTTATGTTGGGTTGAGTTAAGCCAGGTAAGTTCTTCAGATTCCTTTCAAGCTTATGTCTTGTTTTAGAATTTCCCTCGCATACTTGTACATTTAATGTAGTGATGCCATTTGGCCTGCATCTTATTATGATGCAGACACAGGTAACCAAGATCAGCATCCAGTGCATCGTTGATCCAGTTGAGCACTCAGAGTCTTGTGGTGAGCCTCCTTGCTTCCAGAGGATCCCTTTTATTTCTTTTAGTTATATTACTAGTTCATTAGGATGTCGTGGGTCTTGTTTCGACATCTATCTCAGTTGTTTAGAGGCTTCATAGACAGTCAGATGTTAGTTCTTGAGTTTCTATTTCCTGGTTTAATGGTTGAGACTTGAGTTTCCACTTTTGGCTAGTGAATGTTATCTTGATACATTCTAAGTGTTTATTGAACAGTTCAATTTACTTTTAAAAGTATTTTTCTTCATGAGTTAAGTCTTTTGTTGAGTAAGTAAGCCAGGGCAAGTGTTCTCTTGAGGCCAGCAATGGTTCTCGAGTGCTAGTCCCACCCAGGGTGGAGGTTCGGGGAGTGAAAAACTTGGTATCAGAGCACAAAGTTCAAGAGTCCTAGGGAGTCTATGAAGACATGTGTGTAGAGTCCTAGGGAGTCTATGAAGCCATGTCTGTAGATTCCTATTTATCAGTGTAAAGTACGCCACATCTATAATTAGGAGGCTGCACCACTTAGGAAAATTTCTCACTTCTTTCATAGTTATTTCGTACGTTAGAGTTTGATCTCTAAAAAGTTTCCTTCTAATTCATGTTTGCGTGTGTTTTCAGATAATCATGCCTCCGCAAAGAGCTGTCAGAGGTCGTCCTGCTAGACGTAATGTTGAGGAGCAAGGGGTACCCAATGCACCTGAAGTGCAACCCTAAGGAAAAGTTACCAATGCTGAGTTTAGGGAAGCAATTAGGATGCTAAGTCAAGTTGTGAGTAATCAGGTTGGGCAACAAAGAGGAGCTCGACAAGAAGAGGCTGACACTTCGAGGATTCGTGAGTTCTTGAGGATGAATCCTCTAAGTTTCACTGGATCAAGCACTACTGAGGATCCAGAGAACTTTATTGAAGAGTTGCAAAATGTATTTGATGTCATGCATGTTGCTGATATTGAGAGGGTGGAATTAGCTGCATACCAAATAAAGGGTGTCGCTCGGATTTGGTTCGATCAATGGAAGAAGAACCAAGCTGAGGATGCACCACCTGCGAGTTGGGCTTGTTTTGAGGAGGCCTTCTTGGGGCGTTTCTTTCCCTGAGAACTGAAAGAGGCTATG
>JAJOOO010005481.1:0-17113 GCA_029582685.1 Solanum piurae | reverse complement strand
AATGACAAAAGTCTCACATCGGTGGTTAATGAGATGGGTGGACTCCTTATAAGGATTGGGCAATCCTCCTCCCTTTGAGCTAGCTTTTGGGGTGTGAGTTAGGCCTAAGACCTATTTTAACATGGTATCAGAGCAGGGCCCGTCTCACCCGATGTTGGGTCCCCCAAAATCAAAATTGCCCACGCACCAGATGCTAAGCACTGGGCGTGAGGTGGGGTGTTAAAGAATGACAAAAGTCTCACATCGGTGGTTAATGAGATGGGTGGACTCCTTATAAGGATTGGGCAATCCTCCTCCCTTTGAGCTAGCTTTTGGGGTGTGAGATAGGCCTAAAACCTAATTTAACATTAAGAACTCTATTCACAAAAGACCATAAAAAATTATTTGGATAATTACAAAACGCATCAGATAAAGAAATAGTTATTGAAAAGTAAATATTGGTTACAATTTCTTCTCTATTCAATAGCAAAAGGACCCAACAGACGAAGAGGAAGATGATACAACAGAAGGAAAGCTCAATATAGCGCAGAGAAAAATAAAACCTAGAAAGAGGTGGGTTAACTGGAAGAGTGGGCTAAAAAATAAAAAAAGAAATAAAAAAAAGTAATTTGGCGCATTTTTTTGGCGAAAAGTTGAAAAATAAGCAGTTATTCTAATATTTTATGTGACAATTAACTTACGTTGTTGGCAAAACAAAATTTATAGCCAACAATTCTAATTTGTTGTTGCTAACTCTATTTGTATTTAAAATTTACTATATTGCTGACAAATATGGCAACAACTAATTAAACATTTTGTAAAAACAAAAAAATTGTGATTAATATTTTTTTATAATATAGCAACAATTAAATAGAATTGTTGCTATTTATTCAAATTTGCTAACAATACTATCGATTGTTGCTAAAATGTTGTTACAAATTTTTAAAATTTAATAGTTATCATGTTGACTATATAATATTGAAACAACATCAAATTATTTGCTAACAACAAAGTAGTCGTGGTTAAAAGTTTAATGATATAGCAACAATTTTATTAAGTTGTTGTCATTTATCGATTTTAGACAATTTTACTGTTGTTGCTAAAAAATTGTTGCCAATTATATACTTTCTTGTACAAACAAGTCTAAGGGTTGACAACGAATGTCAGATGGGGGATTTGGATTTGAAATTAACTGCTAAAACAAATACGAAAATAGGGGAAACAACAATATGGAGAGGAATTCTCGGGATGTGATCGATTGTTGGCCAATTTCACTATATGGGTAATTGAAATTACTAACGAATTGCTACAATTCATAGATTAAAACACAGCTGATGATTAAACCCACTTCAATTAAGAATTTAAATCAGTAAATAACAATACCCATAAGCTAATCCAACCCATAATCACATGATCACACCCCAAGAATTGGGTTTTAGCTAAGCATCATAAAAAGATAAAAACAATTACCAACTATATTAGCCATCAGTTGGGTAAAAGTCTCCAAACCTTTACAATGCTCCAAATTGATTAAGTTCAAAAACCCACTTACAAATCCTCAAAGTTAAGCTTAGAAATCCTCAAAGTCTACAATGAAAACTCAAAAACTAAGAGAAAACTCTAACTTTCAAACTTGGGGATCAGAACTCTCAGTCTCTGCATTTAAAAAATCAATTTATAGTTGTCCAATTTTTGGCCTGAAAGGCCATTGGGCGAAATAAGTCACGCCTCGCAAAACAGGTCGGCGATCCGCCCTTTGCTCCCTTCCATCGCCAATTTGCATTGACAATCAGTCCTCCAGGTCCTATAACTTTGGGCGATCAAGGTTGCCATCACGGAGTCATTCGACGATTCACCGACTGCCCATTCCTGTCGCCAAGTTGGTTCTTCCCCAGGGTTGGCACGCTGAAACTTTGGGCGAGCTAAAGAACCACTCGGTGGTTCACCAAGTGGTCTTGGCGATCACCAATATCACTTTTCTTCACTTCTTCAGCTTGTTAGTTCCTTTTTGCCCAGTAGTGTCCTTGCTTTGGTCCTTAGCCTTCATAGCTGCAAATCAACACTTTAACATTAGTTTAATGCATAAAATAGGCATTTGAGGACATTTATACTATCAAAACAAAGCCCTAAATTAGTCGAAATCTCGGACTCATCAACACCCTCAACTTAAACTTTTTGCTTGTCCTCAAATAAAACTCAAGAGCAATCAGTTCAACAAGGATGTCTCCAAATAGTGTTGCTTAAGACTCAACATAAATACACACAAAAAGGGTCAAACTACACATACAACGATCAACTGTGCACTCAAAGTGTCAAATTGTGACTCACCATTATCAAGTGTACTTAAGCTCACAATGCTTGCTTCAAATGCAAGTTCAAGCTCAACAAAGGTATTCAAATGCCCTCACAACAAAGATGATTCCATATTCACACAAAATTCCTCAACAATTTAAAGTCCCGAAATGACATACAACTCTCTCACTCACAAAGATGAACATATGCATGACTCCACCCAAAGGCTTGCCCTTATTTTCCAAACAACATTCGTTTCAGCTCACTCAAGATCACAAAGGTCTTTTTAAGGCTTGTAACGGGGCTGAGTGTAAAGGTATGGTCATTTAGGCTTAGTGGCTTCTACATTCATGAAGTATGGCCTGCAAATCACTTTTTCTTCTTCTCTTTCACATTCAAACATGATCATAATCCACCCCATTATTCAACCAAATATGAATCACTGGACACCCCATTTATTTTACTATTTTCACACACTTTATTTCACAACTTTTTCTCTTTTTCAGTCTTTTCTTTTCTTTCTTTTCTTTCCTTTTTATTTTACATGGAGGGGTTCCATCTTTTTAATAGCAATCCATCAAAGGGGGAATTTTTCTCACTTCTTGACTTTACTTCTTTTTCACCACACTCCCAACTTAGGCTTTTGGCCTAAGTTGGCTATTCAAATGAACCAATACTTCATGAAGGTTATGGGTGATGGGATAAAGAGGTCAAAGTTGTTCAAGTTTCTTCCAAGAAAAGGATAGGCGCAAAAGGTGCCAAGCACGGTTCACACATCTCACAAGGTTGGCCATAAAGAGGTATATTGTCAAGTTGGTTCACTCTTCAAAATTCTTGCCTAAGATCATTTCAATTGCTTGCTTTACTCAATCAATCGGACCAACGGGGCAAATTCTAGATGTCATTAAGCACAATGTTCAAGGTAACCTCACCACACAAGGCATTGATACAATTATCAAAAAAGACTCCACACTTTCTAGCTAGCGTGCAATGTTAATCACAAGAGACTCATTCGACAACCGACTAGTCACAAAGAGATGCTAAAAGTTCACATATTGGGTATGTAACTTAGTTTGCCTCATCGTAGCCGCACATTCATTTTGTTCAATTAAGAGCACAATTCGAGTCATCGGTATTGACCACAATCGACACTAAAATTTGCACAAGAACAGCCACAATCACATGAAAAAGAGGTGGAAAAAATTTAAAAATTGGTTCAAAACCATATTCATATCAAAACAATGGGCCACAATTCAACAACCAAGATATATATATAACACAATAAGTTCCAATATTCACAAAAACACAATCAAAATCAACCCAATATTCATAAAATAGCCCAAAAGAGGTAGGTATGGAAATACCTCACCCCACCAACAAAATACGCAGTTGTCCTCAAATGCAACTAAAACAAAACAGTTTAAAAATGAATAGAAAATGAGGCAAAGAAAATCATCGTGCCAGGGTATGCCTGAGTGAAGTCTGCATATCCGTAGCTCCCTCTGTCTGGGCATCAGTGCTCGGTATCTCAACATCATTGGCTCCACTAGAGCCCACCATGGAAATGTCTCAGAGCGATGCCTGTCTAGCAGTCTCAAACATAGCACCCTCCAAGTCGGTCAGATCCTCATACATTGTCTCCTCATGATCACCAAGATTCTCCTCATCTTCCTCAACCTCGCACTCAACAGCAAGATTATCAGCTCTAGTCTCATCTCCGATAGTAGTTGGAGGCATATCAGAACAAGTTGGAACATGGGTGCTTGGGACATCTGGGATCTCCACAGTGCCAAAGAGCATGGACAAATCAGTGGACTTCAGCTCGTCCACATCTCTACGTAGCTTTACAATGTCGGCCTTCAAGGCCGTGATAGCATCTGTGGCACCCTGGCCCTTCTCACACTCATCTACCTTCACAGTAAGGGCATCTAACGCCAACTTGTAGCTCTAAATCTGGACATCATACTCCCTCATCTTATCCCTAATGGGGGCTAAGGCAACAACAATAGCTCTCTGTCATCCCAGGAATAACGACCTCTACGCAGGAGGCACGCACATCGGTAGATTGGGACAAATGGCCTATTTTGTAAAGCATTGCCTGGGTGATAGGAGGTCGAGAGGCAGAAGTAGCAGCAGCAGAAGATCTAGGGGGATGAGGTGCATCAGATGTAGTTGGAATCTCAGAAGAGGAAGGTCTAGATTTACATGAGGGCCCACTGGCATGATTAGGCATGACTGCCTCTGTAGGTAACATATCAATGTCAACATCTTAGGATATATCCATCGGTGCTGCCCTCCTCATGTCAGCCTCATCCCACTGGTACTCGGTCTCAATACACTGGATGTCAGTAGAGGAGGTGGGTGTGACCTACGCATTCGTCTTCCCATCTTTCAGGACATGGGCCCGTCTGCACAATTTTGTGATCAGTACCGGGAACAAAAGTGAAGTCTGATGTTTATTGGCCCTCATGGCCATCTCTTGCTCAATCAGCCAGATTCAACTTCTAAGGATCAATGATAGACCCTAAACATTGCATTCGTGTGTCTAAGGGTGGATTCATTTTGGGAAGGCATAATAGTCTTGCTGATGAATCTGAACCAGTATCTGGCAGCCGCGTTCAGGTCCTTCTTCTCTATCTGTGCACCTGCCTCTATCCACCTCAAGGTGGCATTGGAGATAAAGGGTGCCAGCCAACCCTTAAGGTCCTCCAATGTCTTCTTCTGGACCAAATCAATGTACTGGTGCATAAAATTATAAGTGCACCCTAGTACCTTATTGATGTCTGAACAATGGTATTTAACCTTCTTGTCGTTAACTATCACAAAATCTACCGGTTTGAAGGCACTAGCCTTCTTCTTCCCTTTCGGCACCAAATCTTCGTAAGCCGAATAATACTCCCGAACCCAAGTAGGAATGTAGGGACCCCGGGGTTTGGTGAAAATCTCGAACTTATGGAACTTGAGAGTGTTCCACACTTCTGGATGCATGTCCACCATACCGTTTGTGGACAATATCTTTTCCTCTAGAATGTCCTCAAACCCTCAGCCTTTAGTCGGTTGAGTGACTGGGGAGGAGGACCTTACACTGGTGGTGCCTGCACTACTGTATGTGCTGGAGAAGGCATTGGAGCTATAGCTGGAGGGGTAAGTGTCGGAGGCAATGGGATCCTAGACAGATTGTTCATTAATTTGGTGCGTAGCTCCGCTTTCTTGGCTTGTAATAACTGGTCATCCTTAGGCTCGGAGACAGAAGCCTGAGAGTCACTCTGGGAGACATTCTCACTGCCTGAGATGGTGAGGTGTGTGATGTAAACCCTCTCACTATCGGAGCTCTCCTCCGTAGGTGTAACAACCACGGGCTCCTTGACCTTGCCTTTACCTCCCTTTGGAGGTAGCTTTTTAGCCTTATCCTAGGAAGCCATCAATAAAAACTCCACGTGCCTGCTTTCGGGGCGGCATGTTTTTACCGGTGACTTTGGGTCTTGCCATTCTTGCAAAATAATGTAGAAACACTTAGAGAAAGTCAAGATTTTTTTTAGAAAATAAACTGCAGGAAGACTCGCCGAACCACTTTGGCGAGCCAGGTCGGGCTCGCCAAAAGTTACAAAACAAAAATTGCCAAACTTTTAAGTTGGTCGGCGATGTCCAGGGCCTTTCGGTGGATCACCAACACCATTCGGCGAACTAGAATAGCTCGCCAAAAGTTACAGATTAATTTCAGGGTAAAGGGGCGCAGAAGGGTGATCAGAAGATACTTTCGGTGAGTCACCGAGTGAACTTGGCGAGCACAGGCATATCGCCAAAAGTTACAGCACTCAAATCCACAAAGTAGAGAAATAAAGGGCGAACTAGGAGGACTTAGGTGAACCGCCAAACCACTCGACGAGCTCGACCCAGCTCGCCAAATAGTCCTTCGTTCCAATTTTTTTTCACCCCATTCTTCAAAATCAAACCCGCAGCCCACGACAAAAAAATTAAACACCAAAACATGCAATTGACACTAACCCATAAGACACATGCCCTCGTGGTACTCAAACTTCTCCTGATTTGGCCAAACTTGGCCAATTGACGTCTTTTTTCCTTAAGAATGGCGTCAACCGCTCCATCATTGGGCAAAATATGACAATTGTCACAATTCGGGGTTACTGAGACTTTACCCCCGCTAGACCCAACACATAATCAATGCAACCCAACAATTTCAACTCGAATTCAACAGGCATTGACACGCGAATCATGATTTAAGGCCGATTAATTTCGATTTCATTTACGATTAGGCAAACAAACCACACCACGATGATTAACACAACATTACCCACATATATCAACAATAAAACATCAATTTGCATTTGATTTCAAACAATGATTAAGTTCAAAGTTTGGAAAATCAACTTTTTATGCCGATTTTACTTTGTAAGGCTGGGCGGCAAAGTAATCCCAAAATCAATCCCGAGCAAAGATCCCAAGCGAAACGAAAGTAAAAATGCAAAAATATGAAAGACTAATATCGAGGTGAGTACAGGAGTTGAAAAGGTGAGAAAATGAAGGATTTTTTAATTTAAAATCATTTGGCCCTTTTAAAACCTTTTAGTTCGCGCGCCAGTCAGCGGAGTAAGTCGTGCTCGCCGACCCACTCGGCGTTGCGCCGAGTTGTATTTTGGCTCACCGAATTTTATAGAACTCTCAGCAATTTGGGGGTTCAAATGGCGGACAAAGTCGGCACCTGTTCGGCGAGTCGCTGACTGAGCTTTTGGCTCGCCGAGTTTTACAGAAACTCCCATCAAGCTAGGTGGTTCAAACGGCGGTCCAAATCGAGCACGCCGAGCTGTTTGTCGTGTCACCAATTGGACTTTTAGCTCGCGTATTGCCCATTTTCCAACACTTTCACTTTTTAATATGAAAAATCAACACCTGTTATTCAAAAGCAACATTTAAAACATCAAAAACTTGGGTTGCCTCCCAAGAAGCACCTTATTTAACGTCGTAGAACGACGAAAATACCAATTCAAACTTTATTCTTGGGGTTGGACATTGTGTCACTAGGCAACCCTCTTTTTTGCCTTGGATTTAATTGAGTCGAGATTTGACCCATTTGTGTCTCCAGCTGTTTTATAGAGACTGAGTGACAAGTAACTGTCAGATTGAGAGTTGAGACATTCTCCTTCATCTCGTTCAACACTTTGTCCAACCCTTCTACCTTATTGAAAATGTGTGCAAGCATGTCTTTCATACGGAAGTTCTCCGGTTCAGCTCTTTGCTCTTTAGGATTTTGGTGTTCATGAGGTTAGAGGTATCTTTCCTTTTCAGCATCCCTTTCCTTCCAAGTAGCATTACGGTCACACCATTCCCTATCACGATCTCTCCATCCATCATCTCTATTCCAACCCGGATTTCCACCCAGCCTTGGATAATTTGAGCGAAATCCTCCTTCTTGATTCGCAAGAAAGTTCACTTCCTTATTGTACAACGCTTCAAATTATGCTTCTTCGGGGTTTGCTCCACCAATACCCATAATATTTAAACTCTTCAACCCACTACCCATCACATTTTTCGACAATAAATCATGTTGGGTCATCATTTTAGCCATATTTTGGTCTCTTTCTTGATCCTTCTCGATATGATCTTTCGTCATCCCAAAAGTGAGAGGAGACACATGGTCCTCATGAGTGTACCATGCTCTATTTATCTTAGTCATGCCATCAAAGAGTTGAGACGCTACTTCATAGGGTTGTTGCATTATACCTTCGGGAACAAGTTGATCATCAACTCTTTTGTTCATCGAGTCAAGACTCCTATAGAAGTATTGTAACAATATGTGGTTTGGCATTCCGTGAGTCAGACATTGAAGTACCAACTTCTGAAATCTCATCCACGTCTCGTGGATTGGTTCACCCTCCAAGCGTTTGAAACCTTGGATACTATCTCTGAGTGTCATCATCTTTGACGGGGGAAAGAACCTTACGTAGAACGTTGTTGTAAGTTCATCGCAAGTAGTGATAGAGTTCCTTGGTAAATCAGCCAACCATTTGGTACCTTCGCCCATCAAAGAGAATGGGAACAATCGAAGATTGACTGATTTTCGTGATATATTCTTGAATGATAATCGACCAGATACGTCCATAAAGTTCTGAATATGTTCATGGGGATCTTCATGGGCCAACCCTCCATATAATCCTTTCATTGGAGGAGTTGTAGCATTGTGCTCGTAACATGGAAGACAACATTCCCCTCAACATGAAGTACATGTATTGCACCAACATCAACCAATTGAATTGGGTCATTCACATCGTTCAGATTCCCAACATCGTCTTGGTGGCCAACTTGGCTACCATTACTCCCGTTCACGCTCATCTCTTCTTTTGTTAAAACACAAACACAACCAACAAAATGAGTCGATTCAACTATAACACAAAAAGATCACAATTCAACTTCAATAATAGAATTCTAAACAACACCACTCCCCGGCAGCGGCACCATTTTGATTAACGCTCAGATTACACCACTTCCAATTCTAGATGTAGACGATCGTTATCTAGTATAAAATCTAATGAAGAGTTGGGGTCGAACCCACAGGGAGTGGTACAATGTTTGAATTTAATTACGAAGTACAAATGTGGTCTAAACAGTTATAGGAATAGAAATTATTGAAAACATACAAACAAGTCTAAGGGGTTGACAACGAATGCCAGATGGGGGGGTTTGGATTTGCAATTAACAGCTAAAACAAATACGAAAGCAGGGGAAACAATGAGCAATTCTCGGGATGTGATCGATTATAGCCAATTTCGTTATATGGGTAATTGAAATTACTAACGAATTGCTAAAATCTCAGTAGGTAGGCTAGACTATAAGTGCAATAGTTTTCTCTCAAACAACTACTATGATTCAAGTGAGCTCTCTCGAACCTCAACAAGCTTATCAATATAAACAGCCCAAAATTTTGATACACCTACTCTCTCGAGCTAGATAGGTAGAATCGAGTTTAGGATTCACTCTCTCGAGCTGAACCCATATCAACCCAACAACTACAATCATTAATCCAAAGCCTTGGTTCTAAAACCTCTTTCTTTAGCAAGCCCAGAACTCTAAGCTAGAATTGCATTTGCAACTACAATTCATAGATTAAAACACAGCTAATGATTAAACCCACTTCAATTAAGCATTTAAATCAGTAAAAAAATTACCCATAAGTTAATTCAACCCATAATCACACCCCAAGAATTGAGGTTTTAGCTAAACATCATAAAAAGATAAAAACAATTACCAATTAGATTAGCCATCAGCTGGGTAAAAGTCTCCAAGTCTTTACAATGCTCCAAATTAATTAAGTTCAAAAACCCACTTGCAAATCCTCAAAGTTAAGCTTAGAAATCCTCAAAGTCTACGATGGAAACTCAAAAACTAAGAGAAAACTCTAACTTTCAAACTTGGGGATCAAAACTCTCGGTCTCTGCATTTAAAATTTCAATTTATAGTTGTCCAATTTTTGGCCTGAAAGGCCATTGGGCGAAATAAGTCGCGTCTCACCAAACAGGTCGGCGATCCGCCCTTTGCTCCCTTCCATCACCAATTTCATTAGCCATCAGTCCTCCATGTCCAGTAACTTTGGGCGATCAAGGCTGTCATCATGGAGTCATTCGGTGATTCGTTGACTGCCCATTCATGCCGCCAAGTTGGTTCTTCCCTAGGGCTGGCACGCAGGAACTTTGGGCAAGCTAAAGAACCACTCGACGGTTTGCCGAGTGGTCTTGGCGATCATCAAGATCACTTTTCTTCACTTCTTCAACTTGTTAGTTCCTTTTTGCCCAGTAGTGTCCTTGCTTTGGTCCTTAGCCTTCATAGCTGCTAATCAATACTTTAACATCAGTTTAGAGCATAAAATAGATATTTGAGGACACTTATACTAACAAAGCCCTAGATGAGTCGATATCTCGGACTCATCACACACCTAAGTGGAACTAGACTTGTTCATGCCATTCAAAGAAGTTCAATCCGTTGAACACAGTAACAGACGAAGAATGCAAATGAAGAGGAATAGCTGCAAAATTGATTTACATGCTCACAAATTAGAAAATAATGTAAATTCAGTAATGCGATAAAATTGTAATTCTCCTTTGGGTAGATACTACTACACATTATCATAATTTAAATTTCATTTTTATCTTTAATATGTAATTGAATATTTTTAATCAAAAATATGTGACATCTTTGGATATACAATATATATGTAACACTCCATAAATTTTTTGAGCTAAAACTTGAACTGTTCTTCGTGGTGAGTGAGATTTTACCAAGGAATTAAAAGTTTCTTAAGTGTTAAGGTCACTATATGTAGCACCTTGAGTTCCAAGAAGAACTAAATAGAGTTCATTCAAGTCATTCCTAAGTTTTTCTTAAGTTTAGGGTCAACTTCAAATGACCATAACTTTTAGTACAGGATGTGTTAGCAGACCCATAAAATATAAAATTAAAGCCCTTCGAGTCCTCTTTCCAACGCCATCGAGTTTGTTAAATTTCGATCTATGAATAAAAAGTTATGACTGATATACTAACGACACTCAAACCTGGCAGCAACTCTGCGATGGCTACGCGTTACAGAGCCAATACGGACCTCACTGACTGCTGAAAAATTATTCCGACTTCCAACTCGTTTAATTTATTTCTCAAAGGGTATTTTGGTCCTAAAAACCCTTAGGAGGTCATCTAAATTACCCTAAACGTGTAGAAAAATCAGTTTTCATAAATCAAACCCTCTCATTCACTCCTAAAATTCTACGCTCAAAAAATTCAAGAAACGCTAAGGATAGGGTTCATCTTTCAAATTAAGTTACTTCAAGAAGATTGTTCTTTTAGGTATGTAAACTTTTATAGTATTGGGTTTGTTCACCCACACGCCAATCATGTTAATTTCAGCGAAATTCTTTCTAGAAAGTTGAAAGTTTGATGTTCTTGAAATTGGCTTTTGTTTTTTAGTTTAGATGAGATTGATGAGTTCATGAGGAAATCGTGTCGATCTTACAGTTGTGTTTGATTAGATTCTTGTGTACATGTAGTGGGTATCTGAATCTAAAGATAAATTGAGAAAAAGAATCGAATTTAGGCAAATTGGGGTTAGAAAATGAGGAAGAATGCGGACCTGGTCCTCAGAAGTTAAATTTTTTTTCTCTGCATCACGGAGAGAATGCGGACCCCACTGTTTCAAAATTATTTCGACCAAACATTATAATTCATCTTCGTGTCACAGACTTGTTCCCTAGATAGTGTTTTTCAACCGTTTCTCATGATTAACTATCTAAAATACTTTTAATCATCACGACATCTTTCCTATCACAAATCATAACCTTGAATGCATAATTCAAATTCAAGGTAGAGCTAAGAGTTAAGTCTTGAGAGTTCTTTTGAACATTTTGAGAAAGTCCCTTTGAGTCTTTTGAGGAGTCTTCTACAATTTCTAATAACTTGTCTCAAGACTCAAGCAAGTGAGTATGAGAATGAGGAGAATGTATTCATGAGTCTACTTTATCATCACGAGATCCTTCGTATCATGAACCATAACTCTTGAATTCATAATTCACATTCAAGAGAGAGTTAAGAGTAGAGTTCAACAAACTCTTTGAGTTCAATTGTGAATCCTTTGAGATCAATTATCGATTTGAACTAAGTTTTGAGGAAGTAAGTATGAGAATGAGGAGAGTTGTATGCATGAGTTCCATAATGTTCTTTAGACCCTTGAGTCGAGTCGTTCATGCTTATAAATTCCGCATCAACTCCATACATTGAGTGTCTTCGAGAGGAGTAGCATCTTTGAGTTCTAAGTCTTTGAGCATTAAGTTCCTAATTATTTTGAGATTTTATTCCTAATCATGGGACTATTACATATTACCCATGGAGTCCATGAGTTGAGTTGTTCATGCCCATAATTCTGCATGAACCCTATGAGTTGAACATTCTTGAGATGAGTAGTATACTGATGTCCATGAGTTGAGTTGTTCATGCCCATAATTCCGCATGAACCCTCTGAGTTGAGCATTCTTGAAATAATTAGTATCATTGAAGTTCTTGAGTTCTGAATTGGCGAGCTCCGAGTATTGAGTTCTATGTATGGTTATTGAAAACCTTGAATTGAGTCGTTCACCTCCATAATTCGGCATGAACCTTATTTTGAGAAGTATTTTGACAAATTTTTCTAGACTTGTTTTAAGATTTGAGCACTTGAGTTGAGAAAGAGTAAAGTTGAGTTCATTTTATTTAAAATGATATTTGAGAACTAAGTATTTCCAAGAGTAATGTTTTCACATTTAAAAGAGGAGGAAACTGAGATTTCCGAAAGAGTTTTGAGCAATTTGAGTAACATCTCTTTTAAGAGAAAGATTTTTGAGTAATAATCTCAAAACACAGAAAGAGTTATGTTTTTAAACATATGAGCTAAGTATATTTTGGGAGTAGCATTGAGCACCGATATGGGGACGAGTTCAGATAACTCAAGTCTCCATAAACCATGTAGCCAACGTGGGTACAAAGGGTCATACTTTTTAGATGATTCCTTAGTGCTTTTTAGCATAGACTAGTGGATCCACTTAGTTGAGAGGTTCTATACCCTGGCAAGGTATAGGACAGTTCTGGCAGCGTGGGCGAGACGTTGTATCATCACATAGCTCATAGTGATGGTTGTCGGTTAGGGAAACTCCCACAGAGATATTTTGTACTCTTATATACACAGAGTTTATTTTTGTATTTTCATATACAAACATAATTTATATTGTATCCTTGCATACAAACTGAGTTACTATTGCATTTTTCAATACATTGAGTTGCTATCTATTGTTTTAAAAGCTTTCCATATATTGCATATTTTATTGTTGTTTTATCTTGAGTTGAGTATCTAATCCAGAGTTGAATATCTTATTATTGAGTTGAGTTGAACTATAATTCACTGAGTTGAGTACCATGTTGTTGAGTCAAGTCTTATTTCACTGAGTTGAGTATCTTATCCTTGAGTACTTCTAAGTTGAGTAAGTTTGACTACCTTTGAGTATCATTGAGATTGAGTTGAGTTGAATGAGTTTGAGAAGAGGTAAGTATGTTTCCTTTTTATCAAGTTTAAGCTTATGCTTATGTTTTAAATTCCCCTTACATGCTCGTACATTCCACGTACTAAGCCATTTGGCCTGCATCGTTTCATGATGCAAATACAGGTATTCAGGATCATCAACAGGCGCTTCGTTGATACCACATGTAGTTCGAGTTAGCTATGGTGAGCCTCCTTGCTTCCGGAGGATTCCATTTACTTTCAATTTTGTCAGGATGTCGTGGGTCTTGTTCCGACTTCCATCTTTATCATTTAGAGGCTTCATAGATAGACAGTAGAGCTTGAGAAGTCTGTTAATTTATTTTGTTTAAATGTTTTAAAGACTTGAGTTTCCTATTTTTGGCTAGTGAATATACTATTTTATTTAGAGTTAAGCATTTGAGTTAAATAGTTGTAATTGAGTTGATGAATTTTATTCAGTTTTAAGCTTTTGCATGCTTAAGTTAGTCTTCCGCTTGTAGTAAGACATGATGAGGATTCGCTTCGGACCAACAATGGTTCTTGAGTGTCGGTCATTTCCAGGGTGTAGACTCTGGTCGTGACAATATATTAGACTAATAATATTAATTTACCTCATAATTTTCACTATTCATAGAATGATAGATTCACCTTTGGGTAAATTTTTAAGTTCTAGCAATAGTGAAAGTCAACTTATCTATTTATTTTTCAATATAGGCATTTAATTAAACTTCATAGATAAATGGCAATTTTATGAATGCATGTTTTTCTTAACCATACGAGTTTGGCCTACAAATACACACATAATATCAGAAAATTTTTGTGCATGTGAATAATTTTATACATTTTAGTTTGGCCACTAACAAACTATAGAAACATAATACATGCATCAAGTGATCATAAATATTATATGTGTAGACGTTAATTTTTCTAGTTTGGTCACTTTGGTGACTAACAAACTATATGAATACAAATACACATACTATCATAAAATTTTGTGCATGTGAATAATTTTATACATTTTAATTTGTCCGCTTTGGTGACTAACAAACTATAGAAACATGATACATGCATCAAGTGATCATAAATATTATATGTGTAGAAATTTCTCTAGTTTGACCACTTTGGTGACTAACAAACTATATTGTACTAAGT
The DNA here is from genome assembly GCA_029582685.1 of Solanum piurae. Lineage (NCBI taxonomy): Eukaryota > Viridiplantae > Streptophyta > Magnoliopsida > Solanales > Solanaceae > Solanum > Solanum piurae. The sequence goes on along the minus strand of JAJOOO010005481.1, from coordinate 2,643 downwards.
GCACACATATTATTTATTGCTTAGTATAACGACCACTTTAATTTATTGCACAATCTAAAACAAAAAATAATTATTACATTATGGAAAGATTAAGATTTTCAGAATTTATGCAATCTAAAACAAAACATAATTATTTATTTATTTCGGGGTGATGGGCAGTGACTACTTTTTATTACTTTACCAAGGCTGATGCGTTTATATAATTTATGAAGATTATTCGTTCAAACAATCTAGGCTTTGATGCCACATGTAAGATTAAACACTTTAATACATATCAAGATCTTGAACACGATAATCTTACATAAAGATCGTTAGAGGTACATACATGATGCGGAAGACATCATCACAGAGAGAAGCGGAAGCGTTAGTCGTAAATTGGTTTCTACCTCCTTGCCCTAGCCTTACGTTACCACAGCCGTCAGCGATGGAATTATTGTAGAGAATATGTGGTAACCCTAATGGGTGGAGGGAGGACCAATTTATAGAGGTTAAGATTTAACCTAGTTCGTCCATCAAGTAACCAATGTACGGACGAGATCTATTTTTTATTAAATATTATTTATGGTATTACTTGGATCACAAGTAAACTTGGGTCACAAGTAAACTTAGATCACAAGTAAGAAATAATTCTTGTAATTTGTGGTTGAAATCCTATGCAATGTAGGTCGTAATTTTTACTCCCTTGAGCAAATAGTTTTTCATGATAAATTTGTGTCTTGTTAATTTTATTTCTCTACTGCTTAATGCGTCTATAGGAACAGGTTCTGAATACGTGTAGTGGGGTAAAGTATTTCTTTCAATGTCTCTAAATGATGAGGCAACACAACATGTGTGGAATCATTTTGAAGAGCCATTGGCAATCAAGGGACAATCAAGAACCACGACTCAAGCTAAGTGGTGGAATAAAGCCTTTAGCTACATTTATATAAAGTACTGGTTATAAATATTCATCTTTATTATCGACACTAAATATAATATAACGAAAATTAGTTGATTGATTCTATACCCTTTATTTGTGCTAGTGAAGGTTCAACAAAAGATTAAACAAGTTAATCTCAAAGCTACTCACTGCCTAAGAGAGGCAAACAAAGTAGTGGATCATTTATCAAAGCTAGAAATGAATAATCAGAATAGCTCTTTTTTATTTTCTACAACATCTTTTGAAGCATACATGATGGGAAAATAAGGGATGTCAATTCACCACAAGGCACCATACCACAACAATTGAAATAAGTGTTAAAAGGAAAATTATGTCCATCTTTTTATTAAATATTTTGATGTAACTTAGTTTCTTTATAAATTAGTGTAAACGTAGGGTCTCCTTTATTTATGTTGGATATGACAAAATGTAAATAAGAAGAGTCGTCGTCCTATGTTAGTCGTTAGGTTTGCATATATCCTACGCACCTAACCCTCTGTATAAGATGAGTCTATACTCTAGCGATGGGGAGGCAAAGTCATAGTCCTCCTCTTATGTGTATTTTTTTTTTTGAATGAAAATATTCAAGGTAGGAGACAATGACAAAGCCATGTGACGACATGCTAGTACAAAGTGTGGGATTGACTTTAATTACAAAAGGAACTTATAAATTTTCCTATGTCAAAACTGTTGAATCCCTTTTACCAATAAAATTTTATGATATAACATAAAATTCTAAAGGTTTATAGTTTGAAATGTACGTGTACTTTTCCATTTTTCTTGGAAACATTACTAATTTATAATAACAGATAGATGGTAATCTTTGGGTGAAATATTTAGAAGATATTTGAATTAAAACAACAACAACAAACAACAACAACAATAACAATAATAATAATAATATAACATATATATTTTTTTTCAGAATAACTTTTCAACTATATGTTGATAGTATGTTAAACTACCACTGATAAATATACAACTCAGATTAACATAAAAGTCTAGTCATAGAGTGTTCAATAAAATAGGAAGTAGAGAAAATAAACAATAAGTGAAGCCGAATTTTATTCGAATCCTTTTTATTTAGAATATACACTAAATCCGTAAGAAAAAGCATTACAATATCAATAAGCCAATCTCTCAAAAGAGAAACACCAATTGATTACACAGTTCAAATGAGACAAGATGCAATATCATGCAATTATTGTAAATTAAAGTCAAACGTGTTTTAGTTGTGAAGGAGGAGGAGATGATGTGTAATTATAACCATGAGATTTCAATGGTAGTGGAGGTGGGTTTTAGTACTAGGGTTGCCGACCAAAAGGAAATGGAAGAAATGGACGTGGAGGTAGTCGTGGAAATGGTGGAATAATTATTTGAAATGGAGGTGGTGGTGGAGGTGGAGACTTAACTGGAGGTGGTGGAGACGGGGAAGGTGGTAGAGGAGTACAATTAGGTGGCGGAGGTGGAGTTCGCAACCAGGGAAATGGCATTGGAAAAGGGAATAAAGTTGGTGGGGGAGGAGATTTATTATTGCAAGGCGGAGGTGGAGGTGGTGGAAATGGAGAAGGTGGTGGAGGTGGAGGTGGTGATGGAGGAGGTGGAGACTTAACTGGAGGTGGTGGAGATGGAGAAGGTGGTGGAGGTGGAGACTTAACTGGAGGTGGTGGAGGAGTACAATTAGGTGGCGGAGGTGGAGTTCGCAACCAGGGAAATGGTATTGG
>JAJOOO010005480.1:0-21061 GCA_029582685.1 Solanum piurae | reverse complement strand
GTGGAGCACACAACCTAGTCCCAAGAAAGCTTCTCCATTAACTGTTAAGCCCAAAAGCAGCCACTGGCGTGCCAAAATAAATTATATATAGGAAGGAAGTTTTTTTGTAATAAGGGAGAAACAATAATCAAAAAACAAATAGGAAAATATGTGTAACTTTCATCTAATTGAAGTCCTCTTACAAACTTACGTTTAAGAGTAAAAAGTAACTTAACAAGAACCTTACTATCTCATACAAAAAGAGATAGACCACACAAATGAATCATGCCCTAAATTCTACTCCTAGGCAATACAACTATCATTTGTGAGTGGCGCAAGCATCAAAAGTACAATGTTTCATACTCTAAAGACTAAAGTAATGGAATTTAAGATGAATGTAGAGAGATGATATCTACTGAAAATAAATAACAAGCAATGTACCTTTCGCTCATTGTCTCTTCAAAGGACTTCTTAAGCAACTCTAGGTCAATTGTCAGTTCTCGAGCCTTTTCCTATGGCTGGTTGTGATCCTGCTTCATGGAGATTGACAATTTAAAACAGGAGTGGCCTCAGGATTCAGAACACATGTTTGAGCATTGTAATACTAAGTTTTCTCGAGGTTGCTTTTGTCCAAGTTCCCATTTCAACATTAGCCATTTATTTCATTTTCCAAAAATGCATTCACATTTTGGAACTTTTAAAGCCTATGTACTACAATATTGTTGCCAAAAATATCATAATTGTTACAAGTATCTGGTATCACAGATTTCCTGCACTCTATTGCGTGACCAAATCATATGCATAAACTTTAGAAGGCATTACCTTTCTTGAATGTAACTATTTTGGGGAGTATCCACCTAATTTTTCTTTTGGTATAACACAATCAAATCACAGAGTCAGCAGCAGTGTGCCACATTAAATTTTACATTATAAAACATGAAAGGATCTTTCATTTCAATTAGGAAATCGGAAAAACTGATAACTAGCAGCAAAAGTTGCATAAATTTACATATAAAGTCCCGAAAAATAACTAAGCAAACATTTGGATGAATTTTGCACATACCTTGACGATCATCACAAGCATCATGGTACTCTCCTTCCTCCTCGTGTTCTTTTGAGGCAGATGCCACAGAAACTCCGCGCTTACGAGCAGCATTTCCACCATCCTTCTCATCAGGATACCTCACAACCACAACAGGGCAAACACAATGCCTAACACAGTAATCACTAACACTTCCAAGCCTCCCATCATTTCCTCTCTTGGTAGCCCCGAATCCTCGACTACCCATGATAACTGCACTCAATCCTAGCCTCTCAACTTCAAGACACAGCCTTTCCTTCATATCATGATCCTTCACAATATGAATTTTGTACGGAATTTGCACCTCAACAAGTGGCTGAGCCAAATCAGCAGACTTAGCAGAAGTAAACGCATCAAAATCATCTTCAAGCTTCTTCTGAGACTCTATGTTATCAGTATCGACGATGGAGAGATCAACAGAACCCCAATCAGCACCGTAGAGTACGGAGGTAGGGCGGACATGGAGAAGGATAACTGCGTCACCAGGACGGAGGTAGTGGTGGACAGCCCATTTGACGGCGAAGGCAGATTCGTCACTAAGATCAACGGCGATTCCAATTTTGCGCTGCGCACCGGCGGTAGGAGTGTCGGTGGCGGAAGGAGTGGTCGGTGGCGGAAAGCGTGGTGATGAACACTTGATTTTGATGTTCGCGAGGTTTGGGATGCCGGAATCCGCCGTGTGCGGTGGCTGTTTCTGCATTCTGTTTATCGGAGCTAGGGTTAGGGTTTTAAAAATTACAATGGAGGTCTGATTGTATGTTGACTGCTAGTGTCCCTCTTTGATGGTGATAACTAGGTGTGTTCATACTCTCATTTCAAATGAGTACGTCTTTGATCAAAATCAAATCAGTTTAGTCGATTTTTAAAATTTTAAAAAATCAAATTAATTAAAATAGTACATATTTAATTGGACCGATTCGTATCAATTTTTTAAAATATAATGATATTTCTCACTTTCATTTCTTAGAAGAAAAAAATCGTTTTTGTTTAAGTTTCATATTTCTTTTGACTTTCCTCGAAAACTCGTTTACCGTTTACTTATGGTAGATAACAGACTCTCGCCATTGCAACTATCATCTTTTTATATGCATAGAGCTTATTTCTATCTCAGTAGATATAGAGATTTTGTTTCTAAACATATCTCCGACTCAAAATGAATATTATCGAAGCACCATTTAGGGGCGGACCTACATGGGTCCCTGGGCAAAATTACACGGTATATAAAAGGTAAATTTTCTGTATTTATGTAGATATATATATTTTGAACCCTCTCGAAGTCAAAGAGAAATTGATAGCCTAGTGGCAGGTCTCCTTGAAATTAAGCTACACGTCGAGGGTTCAATTCCCTCTGTTAGCATTTTATTATTTTCAGTTTTATTTTATTTTTTAGTTTCAGTTCCCTTTTTCACGTTTTATTTAGTTTTTTATTTTATAAAACATGCTAAAAGTGTGGTTTTAAACCCCAAAAAAATTCAAGGGTCCGCCACTAAAACTATATACTACTACTTCCTGAAAATTTTGTTTTGTTGGATTATTTAATTTCCTGAACGAAAATCCTGGATCCGCCACTGACACCATTGCAAGAAAATTATAATAATAAAATAATAAAATACAAAGCAAATGAAGCAACAAATAACAACACACATAGAATTGCATTAAAAATTCTATCCAATTACATAATAATACTATCAATAGTGAGAAAAGGAAAGGAGGAAGCTAGGCCTTACCTCTTCCACACATGGCACGTCGACATCCTTCTACTTACTAACCTTTTATTCCAGTTCTCAACACTCAAATATCTCTGTATCTTGAATCACGTCCTCGACAAGTTGATACTATCTCAAGTCGTATCTAAACAACTAGCATAATTCTCGTTCGTCAATAGCAAGACAAGAAATAGAGGAGACTAGGCCTCCCCTCTTTCACACATAGCGCGTTAACATTCAACTACCTACTGACCTGCTATTTCAATTATCAACACTCAAACATCTTCATATCTTAAATCATGTTCTCGATAAGTTGATATTGTGTCAAGTTAAATCTAATCACCTCCTATAATTCTCTTTCGTCAATGACGAGGCAAGGAAAGGAAGAGGTTAGGCCTTGCCTCTCTCCCATAACACGTCAACATCCAACTATCTACCAACCTTCAATTCCAATTATCAACACTCAAACATCTTTATATCTTGAATCATGTCCCCGATAAGTTGATTGATACTGTGTCAAGTCAAATCTAATCACCTCCGATAATTCTCTTTCGTCAATAGCGAGACAAGGAAAGGAAGAGGCTAAGCCTTACCTCTTTCACACATATGGCATCAACATCCAACTATCTACTAACTTTCTATTATAATTATCAACATTCAAACATCTTCATATCTTAAATCATGTCCTCGATAAGTCGATACTATATCAAGTCATATCTAATCACCTTTCATAATTCTCATTCGTCAATAACGTGACAAGGAAAACAGGAGGCTAAGCCTTATTTCTTTCACACATAACACGTCAACATCCAACTACCTACTAGATTTCTATTTTCATTCTCAACACTAAAACATCTTCATATCTAGAATCATATCCTTGTTAATAATGTGTCAAGTCATATCTAATCACCTCAACCTCACGTGACACGATTTTGTTTTTTCACAAAATCTAATTTCATTGAAGGACTAAAATGTAATCGTGTCTAACCGCCATTAAAATAGAACTCTAGAAGGACAAAACGGTAATTGCGTCTATCCGCCATTAAAATGGAACTCTAGAAGCATCCACTCGGCCTTCTCTTTCTCACAAAAAATCCCTAAAAAACTGAAGCAGCAAACTCTTCTCTTTCATCTTTCTTATCGAACAAGGTATGCTTTTTCTTCCATTTTTTTGCTCAAATTTCTTCATTATGCCTTCGTTCTGTTTTAATTTTTTGCTTTGCTTATCGATTTCCTCTGCTCTGTTTTGAGGTGTCGAGGTCAGTTTTCGTACAACTCGATTAATTTTTGTTAGATTCATTAGATATCTGTTGCCGTCTTCTATCAGGAATAGATACCAGGTAACGTTATTCGCCAAAAGTACGAACATGACAGATATAAGTACCACTCTTTCATGTCTCTATTTGCAAAACCCTAATTGAAGTATAGAACATCAGGCGGTGACTGACAGAACCTTTTCTATTCTCCGGATGAGAGTGTTTGCATGTGTTTCTTCTAATATAGATAAAAATTGCTTTTTTTGTTTCATTTTTATGTTTCTCTGTTATTACTGCTTCATTTTCATCTCTTTTTGAGCTGAGTAGTGGCAATGTAGTGCTTAGGATTTGAACCCGGAACTTCAAGGTGGATTTCGAACATCCTAAAACCACGAGTCAACATCTAGTTTTGTGTTTAGGTGATTCAAAATCTATATACATATACATAGAACATGAAGAAATACCTTATATATACTTTGTATTTTTTACCGAGGAGGTTTGGATGAACACCTTTGCGTCCCCCTAGATCCGCCATTGTAGCCGAGGTCTATTGGAAAGAACTTATCTATCCTGCAAGGTAGGGGTAAGCTCTGCGTATACACTGACCTCCTTAGAACTCACCTGTTCGGGTTATACGGTGGTATTTTGTTTTTTTTGTTGTTGTTAAAAATTGCTTTTGTCAGTTAAGCATGATAATAAAAATATTTAAGTGAGTAGTTTGTTGGTCTTAATATGTTGGGAATCCATAGAGAATTAGGTATTACGAGAATGATATATGTAATCTGATATGTAGCAATTTGATAGTATAGAAGCAATTGGGTTCCTATTTTTTTTCTTTGTTATAAACGCGCATGAAACTTGAAAAGATTTAAATTTTGGTAATAGGAGAAAGTGTCATAGGACCTCGTCGTTTTTGCTAGAGGTGACAAATTTGTTTGAACGTGATTGGGATGTATAAGGGCAATAGACTGAAAAATATGATTTAGAATTCATTTTGGCTATCAAAGTTAAGTTGCACTGATATTCTGCCCCTGTAATGAAGAAGTAGTGGGGGCCTTTCCATGTATGCACATTTATTTATATTCTTTCTATTTTTGAGTTACCAATGTAGTATCAGTTTCGAAAAAAATAAAAAATACCAATGGAGAATCTTTCTGAAAAATCTCTCTGGAAAAACGCAATTCGTCGAGTTCAATTAAAGGTGCACCTTTTTTTTTTCTTCTTTTCTGATAGCATTTTTTTACGCCTATTTAGTGAGTGGGCAATTGGTTATAGACAAAATTCGTTGAAGGGATAAAACCAAAAAAATAAAGAAGAGAAAGAACGGAAAGTTTTTTCTTCCTTTCAATCCAAATAAAAGAACAAAGAAAGCACTCAAAAAATGAAAGTTAAATAAAGAGGTGTTAGTAAGAATTATCACTAGACTTCTTTCCCCCTTTCTTTTCTACCTTTTCTCTCTCCTCTTGTTTGTGCTTCCACCTGGGCTTTTCATTCTTTTTTTTATAGGGACCCGAGGAAATTCAATATAATAATAAGTGTAGAAAGGTGAGGGTGAGGTACTTTCCCCAGCATATGGAAAGAAAATTCAGGATCAAGCAAATGAATGTTTTTATGAAGAGGTGGCATACTACTATATTAGGAAATGCCTGAAAAGCTGCCTTGCGACACCATCGGCATTGAACTTATATTCAAGAGTGCTTGAAAACTATTTCAATATGTGGACTTGATTTTTTTACCGAATAGACTTTTGGATTTTTAATGTCTAATACAAATGAACATATAGCTAATAATCTATCTACCCCTCGGTGTTTACTATAAAAAAACGATGAAGTATTCAACTCTTGTTCAAATCATAGTTGACAAATTCTAGAAGAAAATTTGTCTGTAGAAAGGATGGGATAGTACATTTGGACAACTCAAGGAGAATAGTTAAGGGTTGCGGAGAATTGTTAATGTATGCATTCATAAGTTCATATTATAAACTAGTTATAGATAGCTTTTCCTGAAAATCATGGATTAAGACTTCATGATGTCAAATTAATGAACTTTATTTTCTGTTTCTCTTTATTTGTTTCCATGTAATCCTTACTGTCCTACCTTGGCTTTAAGACCTTGTGCGTGGAGAATCGATTGGTCTTTTTTGTTGCTATCAAAGTAATTATAAGCAGGCTGGTTCAAATTCATTGGGGGTAGCTCTGTGGGTGGGTTATATTATGCTCCTTTATAATAGTAGCTAATGTCTCATTGAATCAGAAGTTCTTTTAGTAATGAGATTTAAGCAATTTTATAGTATCAGCTGGCACTGTATACAGACATGTGTGAGTGCATATTATGTTGCATCTTCATTGTTAAATAACTTACATGTGAATATTTTCTTTTTCTTGTCTAGGTTTAGTCAAGAATTGTTGACACGGCCATGGTGCAAGAGATAAATGGAAATGGAGCACCTTCAAACGGGAATTCGGCAGGTGGAAATGCTTATACAATTGACTTGAATACTTTCAGTAAGCGACTGAAGACCTTATATTCACACTGGCACAAACATAAGGATGACCTTTGGGTCTCTTCTGATGTCCTTGCTATAGCTACGCCGCCACCTTCGGAGGACTTGCGATACTTGAAATCCTCAGCTTTAAATATTTGGTTGCTAGGGTATGAGTTTCCTGAGACGATTATGGTTTTCGGAGACAAGCAAATACATTTTCTGTGTAGCCAGAAGAAAGCCTCATTGCTTAGTGTTGTAAAATCCGCTGCTAAAGAGGCTGTGGATGTGGACGTTATCCTGCATGTGAAGGCGAAAAATGAGGATGGGACTACTCAAATGGACAATGTGCTTCACACTATCCGTATGCAGCCAAAGTCAGATGGTGCTGATACCTCAGCCGTCATTGGATATATTGCAAGAGAGGCCCCTGAAGGAAAACTCTTGGAGATATGGACCGATAAGATGAGAAATTCAAGCCTTCCTCTTAGTGATATCTCAAATGGGCTGGCTGACCTCTTTGCTGTGAAGGAACAGAATGAGATAATAAATGTGAAGAAAGCTGCATATTTGACTGCTTCTGCAATGAAGAACTTTGTTGTTCCGAAGCTTGAGAAAGTTATTGACGAGGAGAAGAAAGTAACTCATTCTTTATTAATGGATGACACAGAAAAGGCTATTCTAGAACCTGCAAAAATTAAGGTGAAGCTGAAAGCTGAGAATGTTGATATATGTTACCCCCCAATCTTCCAGAGTGGTGGGAATTTTGATCTTAGACCTAGTGCTACAAGCAATGATGAACAGTTGTACTATGATTCTGCCAGTGTCATCATATGTGCAGTTGGATCACGATACAACAGTTACTGTTCAAATGTTGCCAGAACATTTCTCATTGATTCTACTTCGACGCAGAACAAGGCTTATGAGGTTCTTCTTAAAGCTCATGAGGCAGCAATTGGTGCATTGAAGCCTGGAAACAAGCTTAGTTCCGTGTATCAAACAGCTCTTGAAGTGGTTGAGAAGGATGCTCCTGAATTTGTTAGCAACCTGACAAAGTCTGCTGGGACTGGGATTGGTCTTGAATTCCGGGAGTCTGGGTTGATCATTAATGCTAAGAATGATAAGGTGCTGAGAGTGGGAATGGTTTTCAACGTGTCACTTGGTTTCCACAATTTGCAAACTGGGACCACCACTGAAAAGAGTAAGAATTTTTCACTTTTGTTAGCAGATACGGTTATCGTCACAAATGATGGCCATGATGTGGTTACTCATTTGAGCTCTAAAGCCGTGAAGGATGTAGCCTATTCTTTCAATGAAGATGAGGAAGATGAGGAGGAGGTTAAAGTGAAAGCAGATTCAAGCAGGATGGAAGCCTTGTATTCCAAGGCAACACTTAGGTCAAACAACCAAGAAGAGCTCCGGAGGCAGCATCAAGCAGAACTTGCTCGTCAGAAGAATGAAGAAACTGCTCGTCGTCTTGCTGGTGGAGGATCTTTAACGGGGAATAACAGGGGTGCTGCTAGGGCCTCAAGTGACCTTGTTGCGTATAAGAGCATCAATGATCTACCACCTCCTAGGGATATGACTATTCAGGTTGACCAAAAGAATGAAGCCATTCTTCTACCCATATATGGTACTATGGTTCCTTTCCATGTGGCTACTGTTAAGACTGTTTCAAGCCAGCAGGATACCAACCGTAACTGTTATATCCGTGTCATTTTCAATGTCCCTGGCACCCCTTTTACACCTGTTGATGCAAATGCTCTTAAGAATCAGGGTGCTATTTACCTGAAGGAAGTTTCATTTCGTTCTAAGGATCCAAGGCACATAAGTGAAGTGGTTCAGCAGATTAAAACTCTTAGACGGAATGTTATGGCCAGGGAGTCTGAGAGAGCTGAAAGGGCAACCTTGGTGACTCAGGAAAAACTTGTACTTGCAGGGAATAAATTCAAACCAGTTAGGCTGTCTGACTTATCCATTCGTCCCTCTTTTGGTGGTCGTGCAAGAAAGCTTCCGGGTACATTGGAAGCTCATGTTAATGGTTTCCGGTACTCGACCTCAAGAACAGATGAGCGTGTTGACATCATGTTTGGCAACATCAAGCATGCATTCTTCCAGCCAGCAGAGAAGGAAATGATTACCCTTCTTCACTTTCATCTGCATAACCACATAATGGTAGGAAACAAGAAAACCAAGGATGTGCAATTCTATGTTGAGGTAATGGATGTGGTGCAAACACTTGGAGGTGGAAAGCGGTCTGCCTATGACCCAGATGAGATTGAGGAAGAACAGAGAGAAAGAGACCGGAAGAACAAATTCAACATGGACTTCCAGAATTTTGTGAACCGGGTGAATGATATGTGGAGCCAGCCTCAGCTTAAAGGACTCGACCTGGAGTTTGATCAACCTCTGAGAGAACTTGGGTTCCATGGGGTGCCCTATAAATCATCAGCATTCATTGTGCCAACCTCGAGCTGTTTGGTTGAGCTGATAGAGACCCCATTTCTCGTGATAACCTTAAGTGATATTGAGATTGTCAACTTGGAGAGAGTTGGATTTGGGCAGAAGAATTTTGATATGGCAATTGTCTTCAAGGACTTCAAGCGTGATGTCATGCGCATAGATTCCATTCCTGTCTCCGCACTTGATGGCATCAAGGAGTGGCTTGACACAACTGACATCAAGTATTATGAGAGCAAGATGAATCTGAATTGGCGTGAAGTATTGAAGACTATAACTGAAGATCCCCAAAGGTTTATAGATGAAGGTGGTTGGGAATTTTTAAACATAGATGCTTCTGACTCAGAATCTGAAAACTCAGAGGAGTCAGACCAAGGTTATGAACCCTCAGACGCTGAGCCTGAGTCAGATTCAGAAGACGAGGCCTCTGATAGTGAATCTCTGGTGGATTCCGAGGAAGAAGGGGAAGACTCAGATGAAGATTCAGAGGAAGAAAAAGGCAAAACATGGGAAGAGTTGGAGAAGGAGGCAAGCAATGCAGATAGGGAGAAAGGAGATGAACCTGACAGCGAGGATGAAAGGAGGAGAAAGAAGAACTTTGGCAAGTCACGATCTGGTCCAAGTTCTGCTGGTTCTAAACGAATGAAGTTTAGGTAGTTTTGCTGATTCGATTTGTCTTAGAACAGTTATCAAGCACATTACAAGTAGGTCTTCCTTGAAGTTTTAGTTAGTTAGTTATCAAGTTCAGTTTTTTCTTGTATACTACTTCTAAATTGTTTCTCTTTGCACTCCACTTTGGGTTGTTAGACCACAATGGAGTTTGTCAGACTAGGTTCAAACGTTTCGGTTTACCTTCGTATAGCTAGATATCATGTTTTTTATTAACGTGTGCGCGCAGACATCTCATATTTAATTCCCTACTGGAGACTTCACCTTAGTGTGTTGTGTTGGTAGTTCTGGTCATCAATCATCTGCATTTGATTTCTGAGTAAAATGTTACTCCACTTGTGTTTCAATGAAGAGAGGCTGTTGCACATTACATCTTCGGATTAAACACTATACAGTCAAACCGCTAACTCATTATAGTGACAACGTTTGTCTGAAAATTTCATGGTTGTTATAGTGCGGTGATGTTATATATGTATACTCACTTTTGATGTTTAGATCTCATTTAGTTGTTATAAATAAAAGTATGTAAAAACGTGATTTAATAATTTTGTTTTCCAAAGAAGAAGGAATGTATATCTTAAACCAAGTTAATAAAAGAAATGGAAAGAGTATGAATGTAAAAAAAATAATTGAAATTTACCATGTACATGACAATAATGATGATTAACATAAAATATTTTATATATCACATATAGGGTAATTTTACAAAGAATATACCATTAAATTGATTTTAAAAAATATTCGGTCATTATAGTGAAATGTTGTTATAACGAATGACTATAAATAATTTGATGTGATATAACAGCTATAAGAGTAATGCAAGGAAAAAGCATAAAATTGAAAATACAGTTGACAAAAGATTGGATCTTGGCAAATGCACTATTACATTCCAAGAAAGGGAAACAAGACGTCCATTCTATGAAACAAATACTAAACCAATAAACAGAACACACAAAAGTCATATTTTTAGAGGAAAACAAGAAACGCCATTGAGACAGATGTTTTGATCGTTCCGCGATGATATCTGTGTTAACCGGGCTATCCAGGATCATATCAGCAAGCTACCTTGAATGGAGCTTTGGATCTCCAAATCTGTTTCCATGTCCAAGGACTTGCATTCTGTTTGAAGGCATATGATGGAAATTGCAGGATGCATGTATGGGAAAAGGAAGACATACACTTGAAACACGGTTAAACTCAAGGCTGCACTGAAATATATGGGATGAAAAACTTCACCACAGATGCTAACATGTCAATATTCTCTCCTTAAAAGACGCATTTTTGTCAAATTCTAGCATCTCAAACCAATTCTTGTAGTAACCATTGCTAAGCTTTATGCTGCATTTGATATAAGAAATTACAAGTTGGTTTAAAAAGAAAACAAAAACATGTATCATACTTTTGATTCCAAGAAATTTACCTTCTTGAACCAGACTATCCGAGATGCATCAGACGGCTTGAGCAGGGGCATAGCAAGATTCTGAAATTCATTAAATAAAAACACTTGCATGGCAATGGCAACAACAATAAAAAGATATAAGCAAGAACAAAGGCAGAATCATTTTATCGTTGGTGCTGAGGGATGTCAAGTATGAAGGTGAGGTTGGATATTTACGGATAGTACTGGAGAATAGGCATGTCGATAATAGCTAAGGGGCACTAAGAATGCCACCATTTAAATTGGGTATTTTGATAGCCCCCCTCACTATATTTGATGGTAGACTGCTCTTATTCGATCCATGTAAGCTTTCAGGTGATTCAAGTACTCGAGAAGTCTGTAGAGCCATCTCAGCATGGAGTTGGAGGCAAGTCATAGCCAGCTGCAAAATTAGAAGTAATTAGGTTGGCTACGTAAAGCAGAAAAGAAAAACTCAAACACTGTTAGATTACGAAACCAGAAAACAAAACCAAGCAGAGTTTAGAAGACTGTTCATAAGGAGTGATTGATGGTAACAAGAACTACACCTTGGATATATCAGTTACAGCATATACCAATGACATTAAGCAAAAAGAAGGATTTATCCGAACAAGCAAAGTGCAATCATTAACAAGTTACCTGAAAGCAATACTAGATAATTTCTCGTGCCTGACACACAATAAGACCCAATGCAAAGCAAATAGCTTGAACCCTTGGCTAACAACTCATGAAATTGGAACAAATAAATCTTTGAGTTTTGACGATTAAATTTCTAATGAATTCCTGCAAAGGGATTCATGTACACGATTCTTACACTTCAGGATTTTGGTCTTACTTTTTCCTTCTGCTTGTTTTTTTCTTTTGAAGGGGAGCCTTGGAGCAAAGGTAAAGTTGTCTCCGTGTGAGCTCTAGGCTATGGTAAGAGCCATGGAATCAGCCAGGATACTTGCGTCAAGGTAGACAGCCTACATTACACACCCTTAGGATGTGGCCTCCCCCGTACCGTGCGTGAACACAGGATGCTTCGTCCACCAAGCTGCCCTTTTTTTATTTCTTTTTAAAAAAAACATACTGTCTGTTTATGAGCACCTTCAGAAAACAAATTACAGAAACTTGCCTTTGAACACTTAAGACTTTAGTCTCTATCTGGACTTGAATTATGCATATACCTGAAAACGGGAGGAAGGTACTAGTGGTGTCTACTATATAGTCCGCTAACAATCTACAGAGTAATAGGTGTGCATAAAACAAACAGAACTGAAGTTATAGAGTAACATTTAGCTCTTGGACATACTGTGTAGCATTCCCTATCGGTGTCAGATTCAGCAATATGAAGTGCCCAGTTGCGAATCCACTCAAGTCCTTTTGAAATTTCAGAATCCCCCTCAACCACGGCAGCTGCCACGGAGGAGGGATGAAGAGAAATCAGTATGCATGAAGCAGTAAACAGGACAGATCTCCTAACATAAGCCTCCACATGATGAGAAATCTCCCTGCCAGTATAGAGAAGGAAATCTTAAGTGCGCATCTATACGTAAACGGAAAAATTGAAACAAGACTGGAATTCCCACTGACAAACTAGTGCATTGTCCAATTCCAAGTAACAATTACAAATGGAGACATGTCACTTCTACTCGGTTAAAAGAGGATGACATTTTTTCTTTTTTCGTTTTTATTTTTTGGATAAAGGGGACAGTTTATTTTAAAAGTTAAAAAGAAGATGAGACATTTTTTTTCCAGTAACAAATTCATCTTCTATTCCAAGACATTTGCAAGGTTAGATGGGTAGCTATGTAAGAAGGTATTATTCTCTGACATCACATATAAGAGTTACTACCTTGATCTTAACAATTCCAAAAGAGGAGATGCCAAAATAGATGCCTCTGGATGCATGGCTGAACACTTCATACAAACACCAAGCATGTAGATAAACTTCCCCAAAACAATGAAGTCTCTGCCAAGCAAATCTACACCATGCCTTTTCTTATCAAATCCTTCCATGGCTGGAAGCATAAAAGCCGCTGCATACTGGGGAAACTTATTCTGGGACCATTCAAGCTGGTTTCCCGGTAAAGCTGAATGAAGGCTCCAACGACGTGTCTTTCCTCTCTTGATCTGACCTGATTTAGGGGGAAGTTCTCTCTCATAAGCATGAGACCAATTAAAAGGAGTCCCTGGTGTTGAGATTTCCTTCCAAGATCCGGCTCCTGGAGGACCAATAGGTTTTGGCGTGAACCATGCTTCATCACCCATGGATGATACAAGAGCGTTCGTCCGTTGTTTAAGTCTTGAAATCCTTGTGTTTGCAAGCTCCTGTGCAGCCTCTGTCATTACATCAAGTATCATTAACCGCTGACTGACATCTAAACTTGGTGAATATAGTAATTTATTTAGTGTACTGAGAGATTCATGAGGACATGTGACAATCAAAGCAACAATTGCTTTTTGTCTCTTCTCTTCAGCAGACTCTTCCTCCCCTTCAATAGTTGAATCGGAGCAGCGAAGTTGTATTAGACTTCTGGTTAAATCAGAAGCTACAAACTTGAGCTCATCAGGTGAAGCTCGTACAAGCTTCTCAGCAACATCAATAGCCTGATCAACCTGCTAAGAGGAAAGACGTCAAAATGGCAAAGGAAAGAACTTTTTCATCTACTTCAGTGATAGCCTCGGAGCATCTGTACTACTAAATACCAAACAATTTTTAGTAATCTTGATAACTACAAACTAATAGTTATCTGACCGATTCTCGTTCTACTATACTAGCTGGTACAGGTCATTCATAGCAACAAAAAGGGTATCAAAGTTTGTTCATTCTTAGAAGGATGACAAAATTAACACTCTATAGATTGTCTAATATATGGATATAAGAATTTTGAACTTACACCATCAGCATCATCAGATTTCCTTAGTGCTCCAATCACATCCACTAACTGTGAGAAATTTCTTTTTAGATCTGCACCATCATCTGACAAGTCATATGGCAGCAAAGACGAGTCATTCGAGGACTCGGAAGTTTCACTTGCATTATCCTCATCATCTTTACTAGAGTCAACCTCATTATTTAGGGATGCTGGATCAATGATCTCATCTGGATCAACAGCTTCAAATCCAAATAATTTCTTCTTTTTACTCGTCACGTTATCATGTGAGCTGGGAGCAGCTATAGTGTTTAATACCTTTCCAGCTACAGTAGTTGAACAACCCTTATTTCCATCTATGTCTGTGGGCCTAGCCAATAATCTTTTTTCTGGGGTTAATAAACCGAAGTCCCAGTCAATAGCTTCCTCACGGCAACTATCATCAAGGTAGAGAGGGTTTAGGGGGTCAATTACTTTGGAAAATGCTAATGCAACACTGCTAGCCATTTTTCGAATCAAATGGTCAGCACTTTCCAACCTACCTGTTAGCAACCACAAAAGATATGAGAAGAATTAAATCAATTAGTTAATATTCATCCAGAAAGATATTGTTGAACAGCAGTAAGAGCGAAATTTTACAGCTCACTCCTTCAAGAATACAGTGCATTGCATCCTTGGTTGCATCTAAATCTTCTTTAGACATCTTCTCTAAGCAAAGGCCTAAGGCAGCAGTTATATCTGGATCTTAAGTTAAGGAACGTAAATATATTGTGTAGAACCTAAAGGAAATACATATCTTACAACTTTTCTCAACCAAAAGAAAAAAAATAGAAGCAAAATTTACAGCTACAAGAAAAGAAAAAGAATACAGGCTTGCTGCTCAATTGAAGTTGATTGCACAAAATCCCGTTTGGACCAAGCCGTCACAAGACGCTGAAGAGTCTCTGAGAGAGTACGGAGGTTACAGGCTTTTACTGATGATGAGTTTTCAGGGGAACACTGAAAAACAGCAAAGTGAAGAATCCATCTCAAGCAATTACTAGGGAATACTTTCCACACTAAGAATTTCTCAAGAAACATGGACCTGAAAGACAATTAAATAAAAGACACGTCAAATAAAAAACAGGATGTTGTATCCCAGATTAACAATCTTTTCAAGACATTAAAAAGGAATCCGAGTTCTATCATAATAATAATGCATAGTGAATATTCACAACCTAATTGAGGCTTGTTGCTGGAAAACCTGATGAAACAATATCCACAAAATCCAGTGAGCTTCAATATCTCCTGTATTTTGAGCTGCTAATTGTTTGAGTAGCTGTTCGGTCATTCTTTCTACGGAGTAAGGGTCTTTTATTGACTCCATCATCTTTAACCAAAATCGCAAACCAGGTGTGAATTGAAATGCTTCATCAATAGGGACATCCGAATTTTGTGGTAAGAAGCTCTGTACATGTTTATGTATTTCAGGAACCACTACACCTAACAGCACATCTACAATTCCAGAAATTGATTCCACTTTATAAACTGATATATCAAATTATTTGTACAAATACAAAATTACTCCCCCCGTCCCAAATTATGCGATGCGATTCAACACTTGACAGGGCACAGACTTTAAGAAACAAACAAAGACTTTTGAATCTTGTGCTCTAAAACAAGCCATAGATATTTTTGTGGCAATAAAGCATCTCATTAAGAGTAAAATCAGAAGTTTAAAGTTAAATTGGTTCTATATATATAAAAAGGTATCATTCCCCTTGGGACAAGCTAAAAAGGAAAGTGCATCACATAGATTGGGACAAAGGGACTAAGATTCTTTGAACAATTTCCTTGAGCTGATCAAATGTACCTGCTGATCCTCGCCGACTAATGCGAGCAAATGCTTCACCCATGAATAGCATGGCGCCACCTAATTTGTTTTTATCAACGTCATCTCCTCCATCTAAAAGCTTGTCCCATTCATGTGCTCCCACAAGAAGTTGAGCGGTGATATGTTTGAAGAACACGCTGAAATTCACTGGTAAAGAGTGGAACAAGACCAAGGGGGCAAAGAAGGAATAACTAACAAAGAGAAGGAAACTACAGTATGTATGCAACCATGAGGCTTCAAAGAGAATTGTAATTGTCACAAGTAATGTCCCCTGCCGGACCAGAGGGAAAAGGAATTGAAACGAAATTCAATTGTCAAGTGAACAACCCCTTACAACCCACAAGTGTGGGGAGGAGGAGAGGGAGGGGGAGAGAGCTTTTGCTATGCTTTCTCTGACCATAACACAAAGACTATTGAAAAAACTTCCAGCTCATTTTGTGGAGCTCAACTTAACATCATGATAGATTCAACAGGTTCTTACTGCATGAAAGCAGACAATCTAGTCAGAGGGAACTTTATCCCCAAAAAGAAGGTAAAAAGGATACTGTGATGATAACGCATTAGGGGTTCCTGCTTGTGTTTTATCAGGTATAGACGTAAGGAGTTGGACCACCCGGGATATAATCTGCTTGAGCTCTTCATGGGCAAGATCTTCCTGACAGTAAGTAGACAATGCTCTAGCAATCTGAGTAACTCCCATATTGTCAAGCAAACAAAGCACAAGCAATCTGCAGTCAGAGTTTAATAGATGAGAAGTAAGGACACCATTACTTTGTGAGCATATCTTAGAAGCGAGAGAGTTGCACCATTCAAACAAGTCTACATAGTCTTGTATGATTAGACATCAGTGCTCAATATAATACTCACACATTGGACCACAATGAGACAGAATAGCACTCCCATACGAACGGAAAAAATATGCTAGCCAGAACAAAGCAATGTGCTAACAAACAACAATAAAACCACTCACATAATATATCTTGTATAACTTCCCACTCATTTTGGGACTAAAATTAAAACAACATGTTGCTAGTTCTGAACTCTGAAGTGATAACTGCGTACATACTTTAACAGTTTTGCGCCTGCAAATTTCTAGACAGTGGTTTTATTCTTCATAGTCTGATTTAGTGAAACATAATGCAACAAAATAAAGCCAATGAAAAACTATTTCATGTGCATGTATATGACAGCATAGAATTGTTAAGACTGCATTCTCACTTTGCCAGAACTTGCCACACAGAGAGATAACACATACTGAATAGGAACTCTATGAACCACATATACACAAAGTGGAAGATGCTTTGCTACCTTTCAGCATTTGAATGGACGGAACGGTTGTCATCATCACTACTACCTCTCCACTGTAGACAAGGACCTAGTTTTTGAACAACCTCAATAACTTGGCCTCTCAAAAAGAACACATCATAGACGTGCATCCTCGCAGAAATGGGGAGACATGTCAGCCAATCATAAGCCACATCTGAAAAGAAAAAAAAAAGGATTAGACTTGTCATTATTAGAAACCAACCACGACATCAAGATGATAATTCTAGACAAGCTCTCTGTCTAAGGAAGCATATCAATTTACGCAAAAGCATCATTGCAACAGTTATTATTCTAAAAATGTGTCTATGTAAAAACCTATCAACTGTGTAGAGAGTGAACTGAATACAATAAACACAATGAGCAACATAGATTAGAGAAAGTAAAAGTTTCATTCACAATTACTTCCTAAAACCAATTCCAGAAGTAGTTTTTTCTCCGGGGTCTTTTTTTAATTCAACTAAAGATAACGAGCTATATGAATCAAAGGATACGGAAATTGCACCTCACAATTAATTCTGAAAACCAAGTAAAGAAATACAAAACAAAAACAGTTAGAAAAAAAAATCCTCTGGGGTTTTAAATTTTTTGATCCCATGCAAAATAAAACAAAACATAAAGACTAAAAAATTAAGTTATAACAACAGTGCAAAGAAGTATGCCTCTGTTTATATTAAGATCATGTTAAAAATAAAGGGATCCTATCATAATAATTTTTTAAAAAAAGAAGAGATCTGTCATATGACTAAGTGACCAGGATTATCAACCTTACCATTTAACAAAATCTTAGCCAATGTTGCGAAAGCAGGGCCATTGTAGAAAATCTGCCACCATTCATCTCTCTCGTGTGTATCCGGGAGTCTCGCACTTGTTAACTTGAGTAAAAAAAAAACAATTAAATCATTACAAGAAAAGAAAATTCAGTAAACATAATAATATAGTCCAAGAAAAAATTAGCTATATACCTGTTCCCTGTACTGCTCGTTAACGCTACCTATAAATTGACCAAAATTAGAATACTATTTGCACCAGAGAAAGACTTAAGTAAATTTAACATTACTAGTTAGACAGAAATCGAGACATTAATTAACCATAAAAGTTTATTTAACACTGAGAGCACACCTGCGAGAAAGTGGGAGTCAAGAGGGAAGAGACAAAGGGCGAGGGAATGAAGAGCACATATGACTTGATCAACGTGTTTGGCATCTTTGATTGAGGCAATGACCTGACCCACCTTCTCTAGTACCTCTCTCTTTCGCCTTGATTCTACTTCCTTCTCCATAGACCCCAGAGGATTTTTGTGTTTCTTTTTGTTGTTTTTTCAGTAGGAATCAATATTTGGAAGTTTAGTCTCTGATTGTCGGAATGGATTAACTGGATGAACAAGGCCAACAAGCATAATAAGAAGCTTAACGTATTTGAATTCCCTCTGTAACGGAAAATACTTAATAAGAGAGGAAAATGTACTACAGTTGAAAAAAAGTCTGGAGAACCAAATGATACAAATTCAACAAGAATTGCTTCTAATATCTGGTATGCAGACCAATTCCAAATCAAACATAACTTTTACCATCAGGAATTATATAACCAACATTGAAGAACTTCAACGCCTCTATCAATGTCGGTGACTACCAACTAGAAAATAGAACCAAATGATACGAATTCGACAAAAAATCCTTCTTTTTTAAAAAAAAATGAGAAGGTAACAAGTTGTATATATTAAAAATCAGTACATGGGTTTTACACGGACCATATTTACAAGTAAACAAAAACGAAAAGAGCTAACACACCAATCTACAATCCTAAACAGGAACCAAATATGTCTAAAATAGACATGTTATCTTCTGTATAAATCCAAAAATTGTTTTTAATATCCGTATACAGAAGAATTTTCCAGACAATCATAACTTGAGCACCATGAGGTCTCAGGTTCAATTCCAACCGAGACAAAAAAACACTAGGTAATTTCTTCCCATCTATTCTAGCCTTGGTAGACAGTTACTTCATACCTGTTTCTCTCATGGAATTAGTCGAGGTGCGCAAAATGAAAGCTGCCCAAACACCATGATTATCCAAAAAAAACATAACTTTTCTTAGCAAGCAATTATATAACCAAGATTGAAGAACTCCAACGCCTCTACTACTGTCAGTAAATACCAAATAGTACAAAATACAACCCTAGCTGCCCCAAACACAAAAGGAAGGAGCATACATACAGCAACACAAACAAAAAAAAAAATTAAAAAATCAAAAAAAAAAATCCATGCTATCAAACAACTGTATTTTGCATTTGGGTTTTCAAAAACTCATTAAATTCATTACAATTCCGACGAGAATCTTACCGGAAAAAGTGATTCTTGTTCACCGGAAGCTGCTCAATTGATGAAGGGTATAGGCTTGGAAATTCCCAATTTCATATTTCTAAGTTATATTATGAAGTGGCTAAGTATTAAATACTTTGTAAATTAGACTCACTCCGTCCCTTTTCGAAAGTCAATTTGACTAATTTTCAAAATTAAATTAGATTACATTAATATGATATTTTATATAAAAAAAAATTAGATATTCAAAAACTATACGAAAATTACTATAGATTGCAATTTTTTTGCATATTAATATGATAAAAATACATTGTAAAATATTAGTTAAAGTTCTTATAGTTTAACTCTAAAAATGAAAATCATAACAATTAAAAATGAACCGAAATAATATCTATTTCCTGAATAATGGTACTTCAAAAGTGGCTATTTTTTCACTTTTTTTAAAAAAATATATGTAATTTGAAGTTGCAACAAATTGTGTTTGAAATTGTAAAATTTACTTGAGGTTTGGTATTTTTTGTGCAAGCAAAATTTGATGTACATGTTTAAAATTTTGTTTGAAAATCTTAAATTTTAAGTAGAAATTATTTTGTAAAGGTTAGATTTTTAATATTTGTGTCTGACGTTTTACATATTTATACATTAAGTTAAGATATTTGTATATGAAGTTCAATTATTTATGTCTAAATAATGGAAGGTCTGAAAATTACACCTTCAAGCTTTTCAAGCTAGTATTTTTGTTCAAACAAATACAAATTAGTCGGCTACCTTGGGTGTTCTGGAGCTCGTGGTGGTCGGAGCTATTTGGTAGTTGTTTGTCCGAGGTTGTGTGAATCAATGAGCTCATTGGAACTTTATTGTTTGCTCATGGTTAGAGCTCAAAGCTCGCCTTTAATGGTGTTTTTTTTAGGAGAAAGTGATGGGTTTGGTTGGAGATGACGTTTCTCCGATCAAAGGGATTTGGGTCAGATATGATTTGTCGGCTTATGTGAAAGATCTATCAAAGAAATTTGGGTCGGATATCCTATTTAAAAGAGGTATATTCATTTCATTTTTTTCCTAAAAAAAATCATTTTTAATATAAATAAATGATATGTGGCAATTAAAAGGGAATGTGATAATTTCATTTGCTATTTAAAGAAAAGAAAAATGAGTTGGTTATTTCCAGCAAAGCATCTAACGTCTACAAGGGCATATATGCGCGAAAAGTTGGATGGCAAGGGCACAAATGAGCCAAACTTCAAACGGGGTATATCTAGACATTTTCCAATAGTTTAGGGACATATTTGACCCTTTTCCCTAATAATAATAATATTTTATCTAATACGTCCTATGAACCAACCCTTTACTATATAACTTTAAAATAATTTTTAACATTGAGTTTCTATCGGCGCGAATTCAAAATAATCGGGGTTCAATACAGATATCGGACATTAGATGGATATAAATTAAATATGTTAAAAATGGCTACTTGAGTAAAATGTTCTAAAAGAAAATTTGGGATTCGGAATCGGGTCAATTACCAAACACACTTACAACCCGGTAGATTTTTCAGTCACTTTCCCCTCGACGGCGACAACCCAAAACCACCGTGCGCAGCTGATTTTTCCGGTCAATACGGTGTCGTTTACTTCAC
>JAJOOO010005479.1:0-11943 GCA_029582685.1 Solanum piurae | reverse complement strand
CTATGTCCCAGTTCGCTGCTAAGAAAAAGTTCCACGTTGTGCTGCATCCTTTTTTATGTCGTCCGCACCTGTGGTTTGTTTTGGAGAATTCATCCTTTTGGATGCTCTCGACAAGGACTGAGATAAAACTCATTAGCATAAAAAATTCAATTCAAATGGGGAACAGTGTCTTTTACCGTGTTGACACTTAATTGTTCTCCTTGAACATTTGACGTCAACTCTATCAGGTTTGACGTGAAGCAAATAAAGCTTGTGTCTCATATTTGCAATATAATCTTTAATGTACTCTTCTTTCGATGTCAAAGTAATAAAATAGGCTGATGTAATATGTTGATAGTTCTCTTGATGTCGTCTTTGCAAAGGAAAATTGTGTAGTTGATGTTGATTCTCTTGTGATGGGTAAATCTTTCTCTTGCGATGCATAACTCCTTCTCTTGCTATGCATGAATCCTTCTCTTGCGATGTATGAATTCTTCTCCCGTGATGCATGAATCTTTTTCCCGCGATGCATGAATCTTCTCTTGCAAGGCATGAATCTTTTTTCTCGCGATGCATGAATCTTTTCCCCCTATGCATGAATCTTCTCCCCCGCGATGCATGAATTTTTCCTCCGCAATGCATGACTTTCTTTCCAGCGATGCATGGCTTCTTTCCCGCGATGCATGCATTTTTTCTCTGCGATGCATGACTTTCTTTCCTGCGATGCATGCATTTTTTCTCTGCGATGCATGACTTTCTTTCCCGCGATGCATGCATTTTTCTTGCAATGCATGAATCTCATCTTGCAATGCATGAACCTCCCTCTGAGATGCCTGACTTCTTTCTCTTGCTATGCATGACTTCTTTCTCTTGCTATGCATGATCTTCTTTTCTGATGATGCCCTCCCCGATACCGAATGAAGATAGTGTTTCACCGAGCAACACAAGTGATCTTCTGGGTAGTTTCTGGGTGGCGGTATCGTCTCAATTGACAATACAATAAAAATGACCCTCGAAGTAGTGGTATCATCTCATTTGATGATACGATATGATTGACTCTTAGAGTAGTGGCATCATCTCATTTGACAACGCAGTATAAATAACCTTCAGGGTAAGAAATATTATCATATCTGATAATATAATGCAGATAACCGTCTTGCAGATATCTTTAGTTGCTGAAACATAAAAATATTGCTCTTTTCGTGGTTTTTGTTTGTTCCCACTCCGAACATAATTATATGTTCATTATGGACTTTGCCTTGTTGGGAATTCGAATGAAATGATGTTATTCATATTCCCAAATCTTTGATATAAGAAGCATAAAATATTTTCTGCATCCACAGAAAAATTGTCAATTTTTGGGGAGTTCCTTGCCCTTTCAACTTCTCCATAATTATTGAATGGAGGAATATGTTGATTCTTAGGCAAGCTTATAGACCTGCATCCGCAGAAAAATTGTTAGTTTAAAAATGAACTGATCTGTGTCGATCTCTTCAATTGTCTGCTCCTTGTTTTATTGTCTCCGGTTGATTTCTCCGATCTCCCGCTTCTTGATAGATAGGACAAAACATTTTTATGCAAAATATTTGAAACACGAAAGAGAATTTTTAAGGAAAATAGATTTTCAAAAAGTAATATTTGAAAAAGTCACTGCCAAGTGTCATGTCACGTCAAGCTTAATGAACGTCTTCGAAGTTGATGCCTCGAGGTCTATCTGATCACTTTCTAGGAAGTATTCAAAGTTTTTCTAAACTTCCGGTGAACCTAATTGAAATTTTTGAGATCATTCTGAAAAATTTCTGTCCCGGTTGATCGTCTCGGCGTATCTTGAACTATTGAAGAACAAATCAGGGAATTTTTGAGATCTTCTCAAAAAATTATGTCCCGGTTGCAATTATCAACGTCTTTTCAGTCTTGACTTGTTGGAGAAATCTTCTTCTTGAGAATTTTTGAGTCCCTCTCAAAAATTCTGTCCCAATTTCTATTGTAAGAAAATAGAAATCTTATGGGTGATATGACCGAGCCGTTGTGGCGCCTACGTATCCCGTTGAGGCAGGAATCAGGTCTAACGTAGTTCCCCCATCACGAGAATTAATAAAAAGAAAAAATTTACAAAGAAATCTACCGAGGCCGACATAGGACGCCTACGTATCTCATTCTTGAGAATTCAGGTCGAACGTAGTTCAAGTACAAAGAAATATTTAAAGGGGATAAAAGGGGTGACCGAGGCCGACATAGGCCACCTACGTATCGCATTCTTGAGAATTCAAGTCAAACGTAGTTCATTTACAAAAGGGATAATATTTTAAATGAAGCGATTACAAGCAAATAGAATGATTACAAGGAAATAACAGAAATACAAACTAAGCTTCACACATAGTATCTCTTGACAACATCTGAATTGATCGCTTTGGGCCATTCGGTGCCGTCCATATCCGACAGGACCAAGGCACCTCCAGATAACACTTTGCGAACCATGTAGGGTCCTTGCCAATTTGGTGCAAATTCCCCTTGTACTCATCCTGGTGAGGGAAAATGCGTTTGAGAACCAACTGGCCGATTTCAAACAACACTTCCTGGATCAGTTGTGTTAACTGATCAATTCGCTTGCGAACCCATTCAGCATCACTCAATTCAGCTTCCTGGATGATTCTCAATGAGGGTATTTCAACTTCTGCAGGTATAACTGCTTCTATTCCATATACTAGCAAATATGAAGTAGCTCCAACTGATGTTCTGACAGTTGTTCGGTAACCCAATAAAGCATACGGCAGCATCTCATGCCAACCTTTGCGATTATCAATCATTTTCCTTAAAATCTTCTTTATGTTCTTGTTGGCGGCTTCTACAGCTCCATTCATTTGAGGGCGATAGGCGGTTGAGTTCCGATGAGTAATCTTGAATTGTTCACATATCTCTCTCATTAAGTGACTGTTGAGATTCGCTCCATTATCAGTAATGATGGATTCTGGCACTCCAAATCTACATATCAAATTGTTGCGAACAAAATCATCTACAACCTTTTTGGTCACCGACTTATATGAAGCTGCTTCCACCCATTTGGTGAAGTAGTCAATGGCAACCAAAATGAATCTGTGTCCATTAGAGGCAGCTGGTTCTATTGGACCAATGACATCCATGCCCTAAGCTACAAACGGCCAAGGTGAACTCATAACATTGAGTTCGTGAGGCGGCACTCGAATCAAATCACCATGCACTTGACATTTATGACATTTCTGCACAAACTTGCAACAGTCATGCTCCATAGTCATCCAAAAATAACCGGCTCGAAGAATCTTCCTCGCCAAAGTGAGCCCATTCATGTGAGTACCACAAACTCCGTCATGTATCTGTTCCAGAAGATTTGCAGCTTCATTAGCATTAACGCATCTGAGAAGACCTAAATCTGGAGTCCTCCTATAAAGGATTTCCCCACTTGCAAAGAAATTGAGGGCCATAGGGCGTATCTATTTATTCTGGTTGAACGTTGCATTGTCAGGATAAGTCCCAGTCTCTAAATACTTCTTGATGTCAAAATACCAAGGCAAACCATCTGGTTCCACTTCAACATGTGAACAATTGACAGATTGCTCTTTTACCTCTATATCCAATGGATCAATATAACTTGTATCTGGATGTTTAATCATTGAGGCAATGGTGGCAAGAACATCGGCCAACTCATTTTGTATCCTGGGAGTGTGTCTGAACTCAATCTTTCGGAATCTTTTGCACAACTTCTGTATATACTGCACGTACGGTGTGATCTTTGGGTTCTTCACGACCCATTCTCCTTGAACTTGGTGAATTAGCAAATCTGAATCCCGAATAACCAACAGCTCATGCACGTTCATATCAATTGCCATCTTCAGACCGATGATGCATGCTTCATACTCAGCCATGTTGTTCGTGCAATTAAATTGGAGTTTAGCTTCCATAGGATAGTGTTGACCGGACTCTGATACTAAGACCGCTCTGATACCTTTCCCTTGGTGATTCGCCGCTCCATCAAAGAATACTCTCCAACCAGGGTATGCTTCAGAAATATCTTTACCCACAAATGCAACTTCTTCATCGGGAAAATAAGTCTTGAGCGGTTCATACTTTTCATCAACTGGATTCTCTGCATGATGATTCGCCAAGGCTTGTGCTTTTATCGCCTTCTGGGTCACATACACGATGTCAAACTCACTCAAAAGCATTTTCCATTTAGCCAGTTTCCCAGTCGGCATTGCTTTCTGGAAAATGTACTTCAATGGATCCATCCTGGAAATAAGATATGTGGTATAAGAAGACAAATACTGTCTCAACTTCTGAGCGATCCAAGTCAAAGTACAATATGTTTTCTCCAAGAGAGTGTAACGGGCCTCATATGGAGTGAACTTCTTGCTCAAATAATAAATGGCTCGTTCCTTCTTCCCAGTTTCATCATGCTGACCGAGCACACATCCAAATGCGTTATTCGAGTCAGACAGATACAACAATAATGGACTTCTTTCCCGTGGATGGACCAATACCGGTGGATTGGACAAATAGTTCTTGATGGCGTCAAAAGCAGTTTGACATTCCCCGGTCCACTTGGTTAAGGCATCTTTTTTCAACAACTTGAAGATTGGCTCACACACCACGGTGGACTGAGCTATAAATCGACTGATGTAGTTCAACCTTCCAAGAAAACTCATCACCTCTTTCTTGGTCTTCGGAGGAGGTAATTCTTGGATCGCCTTGATCTTGGAAGGGTCAAGCTCAATGCCCCTCCTGCTGACTATAAATCCCAACAGCTTGCCAGCTGGCACTCCAAAAGCACACTTGGCGGGATTTAACTTCAAATTGTATCGGCGCAGGTGATCAAAGAACTTTCTCAAAGGAGTCAAGTGATCCGAACCCTCGTAGGATTTGATAATGACATCATATGCATACACCTCGATCTCTTTATGAATCATATCATGAAAGATGGTTGTCATAGCCCTCATATAAGTAGCACCGGCATTTTTGAGACCAAAAGGCATTACCCGATAATGATATACACCCCAGGGCGTGATAAAAGCTGTCTTTTTTGCATCTTCTTCATCCATCAGGATCTAGTGATAGCCTGCATAACAATCCACAAATGACTACATCTCATGCTTGGCACAATTATCAATCAGAATGTGGATGTTTGGCAATGGAAAATTATATTTTGGGCGAGCTTTGTTGAGATCTCTGTAGTCAACACAAATTCTGATTTTTCCGTCTTTCTTGGCAACTGGAACAACGTTGGCTAACCAAGTCGGATATTGTGTCACTTCCACTACTTGAGACTCGATTTGTTTGGTAATCTCTTCTTTGATCTTTAAACTCAACTCAGGCTTGAATTTCCGAGTCTTTTGTTTTACTGGACTGAAATCTGGATTAATCGACAACTTGTGGGACATCATATTCGTACTCAACCCCGGTATATCCTGGTAAGACCAGGCAAATACATCAATGTACTATGTAAGCAAACAGACCAGGTCCTTTCTTTGAGCTTTAGTCAGATGGACGCTGATTCTTACTTCTTTGACACATTCATCATCTCTGAGATTTATAGTTTTAGTTTCTTCAAGATTTGGCTTGTGTTGATTCTCGAATTGTCGAAACGCTTCAGCAACATATTCGGGTACCTTATTTTCTTTTTCGTATTCTTCGCATTCATTATCACCCACCTCATTTTGTTCATTCGACTCATGACCTGACATGACATTGACTGGTTTTAAAATAATATTAATGAAATCATAAACAAACAAAATTAGAAAAGTAAAATGTAGAGAAATAAGTAAACAAATTTCTATAAAAGAGGCTTTCATTTAAATTGAAAAACAAGCACAAACTTTGGCCATGGCTAATGGCCGATTCACCTTTTTAAATATCAACAAGGGGATTCAAAAAACTTTAAACAAGTAAAACTGCATAAAGGGTGGGTCTCGAGCCTCTTCCGGACTATCACCGATTTTAAAAGCAAACATAACATATGTCTTTTCTACCAAGCTGCACGGGAAATCAGGAGCGGTGTGGAGGTCCAATTTTTCAACTGCTCCTCAGGTTCTGCATCACGGATGCGCGATGTCCCAACCTCTTCCTCGATGACCGCATCAATCTCCTAAAAAAGGCCCCAGACTCCTTCTCCGAGACCATCATCATTGACATATCCTCGCACTGGGACTGATTGGTACAGATGAGGAATTGGCCTGGCTAATGCTTTATCAACGCTCTTGTTCTTCATCTCTGCTTCGTCATCTGTTGGGACATACCCCAAACCGAACTTTGCTCCTTTGGCGGGGATTTGGATAGGCTCGACAATTCCTTGAAAATGCTTTCCCAATCCGAAACCTGGTTCGAAACCATTCTGGAGCATGATAGTAGCAATCATCTTATACACGATAGGCATAAGAGGCTGTGGAGCCAAGTCATCACCGGTGGCATTTACCAGCTCCACCGTATAAAAATCACAACCTCGAGAGACATCATCAACGATCGGTGCGTACCCATTGGAATGGCTCCCTTCACCATAAATGACCAATTCCTGGTCCTTCCAAACAAATTTCATTAGTTGGTGAAGGGTAGACGACACAGCCCCAGCCATGTGGATAAACGGTCTTCCCAGAAGAAAATTGTAACTGGTGTTGATATCCAACACCTGGAAGTCCACATTAAAATCTGCAGGACCCACCTGAATATCCAAGTTTACCACACCCAATGTGTCTCTTTGCACTCCATCAAAAGCTCTCACATTGACTTGGTTTTGGTGAAGCTTTCCCAAGTCAGCTTTCAGCTGTCTCAGAGTCAAAAGTGGGCAGATGTTGAGACCGGACCCATCGTCGACCAACACATGATTTATCATTTTATCTCGGCATTTGATGGTGACATGCAGAGCCTTGTTGTGCATCTTGCCTTCAAAGGGCAACTCTTTGTCACAAAAGCTGATTCGATGTCCCCGAATGACCTGGTTTATCATGGCTGCTAAATTGTCACTATTGGTGCCTACGGGCACATAAGTGTCATCCAGAGCCTTCATCAGAGCCTGCCTATGCAAATGCGAACTCATCAATAAGGCCCACACAGAAATTTGAGCCGGTGACTTTTCTAGATGCTTCACAATTAAATAGTCTTGCGGCTGCATTTTTCTCCAGAACTCCTCGACCTCGGCTTCACTGATCGGTCTTTTTGTTTGGTCCTTCTTCTTCCCTCCTAGAGCCAACTCTTCCGGCGTGTAACATCTACCGGATCTGGTCATGCCTTGAGTGTCCGCCGTTTCAATCACAAACCTTGGTCGGGCAAGAGTTTCTCTTGGCACCAAGGCAACATCCTTCTTGGGTGTCTAAATTACAAACTCTTTCTTCTCTTTAATGCTCAACGAAGCTACAACCCTTTCTAGCTCATCAGGAGCGACCAGAACTATTGTCTTTGTCGCGCACCAATCATCATCTGTCTCTATCATATTGATAGTGACGCCTCCATGATTTGGCAAAGGATTACTATTGACATTGGGCGCGATCGTCTGAAGAGAGACCATGTTCTGGTCAATCAGGTCTTGGATCTTATGATTTAGGTTGATACAGTCCTCGGTATCATGTCCAACAGTGTTGGAGTGATATGCACACCTCTGATCAGGTCTGTAAAACTTTGAGCTGGTGTCGACCGGCTTGGGCCCCACTGGATGGATATATCCTGCCGCAGTTAATTGCTCGAATAACTTTGTTCGGCTTTCAATGAGCGGAGTGAAATTTCTAGCAGGCTTCTTGTCAAATCTAGGACGGGGGGGATCGTAACTGCCTTGTTGAGGAGGAGGCATTTGACGATAATTAGGAGCATTTGAAAAAATGGCTTGATATGAGTTGGTCTGGTAATTTGGTTTTGGAGCTTGGTAGTTCGGGGGGGTATTTTGGTAAAGTGGAGCTGGGGTTTGGTACGTTGGAGGAGGAGTTTGGTAATTTGTTTGAACGTTGGCACAATTGGGAGCAACGTTTTGGTAGTGGTGAGATGGAGTCTGGTAAATCGAAGGGGGAGTTTGGTAGATAGGAGGGGGAGTATTTTGATAATTGGGAGGAGGGGTATTTTAGTAACTGGGAGGAGGGGTATTTTGGTAATCAGTTTGTGCATATCGAGCCGGGTATGATCTTTGTGAAGGTCGAGAACGATATTGGTACGACGAGGATTTCCTTGGGGTTTTCATCCCCTCACAAGAGATAGAGGACACATCCTCTCTTTTCTTCTTCAACAAGCCTGAAGATCCGGGCGATGCAGCAACACGGGCAATCTTCCCGGTTCTCAATCCATCTTCAATAGTCTCACCTACCTTGACTATCTCAGCAAATTTTGCTCCAACGAGCAACATGATTTTGTCATAATATTCGGGCTCCTGCACCCGCACAAACACTTCGACAATTTCCTTTTCTGACATAGGAGGTCTAACTCTAGCTGCCTCCTTTCGCCATCTATATGCGAATTCTCTGTAACTTTCGATTGACATCTGTTTCATCTTCTCCAAGGAGTAACGATCAGGAACGATCTCCACATTGTAGGCAAATCGTTCGATGAAGTCCTTAGCTAGAGCGTTCTAGCTAGACCATTGTCTCATTTCATGAGACGTAAACCATTCTAGAGCCTCTCCGCTCAGACTTCGGCTAAAAAAACGCATTAACAAAGCTTCGTCTCTCCCAACTCCCATGAGTTGGTCACAGTAGTCCCTCAGGTGTGCCAAGGGGTTCCCTGTTCCTCCGAAGATGTCGAATTTTGGCACCTTGAACCCTTTTGGGAGGTCCAAATTTGGATGAATGCACAGGTCTTCGTAACTCAACCCGGCGACCTCAGGAATGCAATTCAACTCCTTCATGGCTTTTCTAATTTCCTCTTTCATATTTATCCTTTCAGTCTCTTCCTTTGACCTCCATTCTCTCTCCTTCTCCTCATAGTGGTCGAGCTCCGAACCATGGGCGTCATGCTCGTTGGGGACCGGTATTTGGAAAGTGGTTTTTTGCGGTAGTGGTGGAGAAATAAAGGGACTCTAGCCATTTAAAGGGGCGTGGTAGTATTGGGGGAAAGTTTGGGGGCTGGTATACTGGTTTTGGTGGAGGGAAGTGCGTGGGTTATTAGCATTTTGGCTATGAGGGGGTAGGCCAGTTTGGTGGTTTGTATTGGGGGGAGGGAGTGGTGCTTGGAGGTTGGTATTTTGAGGAGGGGGTGGTGTTTGATAAGAGGCTGAGGCGTAATGGGGGTTTCAGGTGGTAAGGTCAATGATGGAGGGATTACGAGCAGGACTTGAAGGCGGGTTTTGAGCTTGTTCCACGTTAGGAGGGGGAATTTGAGCTGGAGGTCTTCCGTCTGGTTGAGCGTTGACAGAAAAAATTGGAGGAGGTAAATCTTGTTTTCTCTGCGTCTCGACCCTCATCTCAGCAATTTGTTGCATCAACTGTAGGATCAGTTCATTCTGATCATCAATGGCGGGCTGAGCCACTACGACATCGGTAAGGCCGGTTTCTTCATTGTTATCACTCATTGCTGCTTTTCCCTTTTGTGAATTTTGACTGGGGAAGGAATTTGTAGGACCTTTAGATCTAGAGAAATAAGGATGGTCAGACAGTGTATCAACACATATCAGTTCTAACTACCTGTAGAGAAAAACAACTCAAAGGCAAATCTGTTAGTATTAGTTATGGATGAATAATGCAAGATATCACGTAGAAGGCATATAAACACATATGAGTTGCTTCGTTTGAGAACATGTTAACCCACGAATAATGGGGACTGATTTTTTGAACAAGCAGGAATTTGCTTGTTTTATTTTGAGGTTAGTGACTCAAAAAGGTTGAATTGCGTTGAGCTAAGGTCTTCTTGCTGCATCTCTCGGCATCTGTTGATGTGAATTCAATGTTTCCTTGTAGCATGAAAGGGGGAAAAGAAAATTTTAAAAAGATAGGGGCCGTGGCCTTGAAAGGCTACCTACATATCTCCTAAGGAGAATTCAGGCCCTACGTAGTTCAAATACAAAAGGAAATTTTCATTTTCATTTGTTCATTCGATCGATTACAAGGAAAGTGAAAAGAAAACATGCAATAAAGCTCTTAAAATAAAGTTAGTGCCTTCAGAAAGGCTTCTTTTTCTGACTGTTGCATTAACCGCGGGGGGTAAACTCATATGCTTCGAGGGTGATTTTTCTCATTCTCTTATTTCCACCGTCTCTGGAAAGGAGGCTTATAGACAATTTCCTCCCCAATATCTTCTTCAGTAGCTCCAGGGTGAGTGTCTTTGGGGCCACTGTTGGCTTCTTGATTGAATAAAGAACATTTTCCGCTTATCTTTTGGAGCCCCATGGTTATATCATTGTTGAAGACATCGTGTTCCCTCCGCATAGAAACCGTCTCCTCGTTCATGACATCATACCTTGCCATTTTAGCTGCTAACTCCGCGTCTAGTGCCGCATTTGCTGCTCGTGCAATCGCGGTGGCGAACTCCACTTCTATTCTCCCTTCTCTGGTTTCTTGGATCTCTTGTTTGAGCCTATTCAGTTTCATCCTCAAATCCTCCTCAGTTAGCTCCATCTCGACATTCTTTCCCTTTTCCATCTTAGCAACAATTCTACCTTTCCTGATATGATAGAGTAATGTTTTAGGATTTGGTAGGGAGATTTTCTTTTTGACTAAGAAACTCAAGACTTAAGAAATTTTGGTCGGATATTCTGGGGTAGTGACTTGTATTCAGTATTGTAGAGATTTCCGATTTTTTTTGAAAAGGAGTGGGCTAAGAAATGTCCTCATTCAAAGCAACAAAATCACATAAATAGTTAAAGCATACAAGCATATATCACGTCCTAAACAGATATGTGACCCTTTTGTGTCAAGGGTAGGCCTAGCGATTTTGAAGGATGTATTGCGCCATTTTGAAACAAATTGTTGCACCCCACAAAATAAGATTCATAAACAACAGAGAATTCATTACAAAATTAAGCAAATGGATACATCTTTTAGGGAAGGGATAAACTGCAAATACAATAACATCAATCCCACACAGGGGAATAAGATAACTAAAAGGCTGAAGGTCCCGCTCCTCCTCTTGCTTTTTCCACTTCTTCGCGAATGAGGAACTTGCTAGTCATCACATGCGGCTCGGCGAACACAGCTTTGGAAGACATCGATACGCCCTGGAGAGTGTTAAGCTGATCATCCAAATTTTAATCCAAACGTATCAAGCAGGCTCTTGCGTTAGCTAACTCTTGTGTGGCAAAGGCTAAGGTCCTTTGGCTTTAATATTCTCGATGCTAGAACTCTTGTTCCCTACGCAGGTATTCTTGCTCCCTACGTTAAAACTCTTGCCCTCTTCGGTCCCATTCCTGCTGAAAGTGGTAGGCTTGGATTTGGAGCCTTACTTGGACATCTTTAATCTGTCGGCCAGTGCGTGGCGTCAGGTCAAGTGTATACAATATGTGTACATCCCACTTCTGGCTTTTTGAGACCTATGTTTCAGCTTCCTCAACCTGTAAGTTAGCTTCTCTTTCCCTTGTATTTTAGCTTCCCATCAATTTGAACAATGACGACAACCGACTCGATAAAAGAGGAGTGTTGGGTTTCAACCCAACTCTAGATGCAAGGAGTGAAGGAGAGAGTCCGATGGACCCAAATCGAGGAAGGTCATGCACAAAATAAGAAATAATAAGAATTAGTAACTAATAAAAATTGAACACTCACTAAAGTAGCTATGTATGTAAAATAGTAATAAGATAAATTTCCTCACAATAGCATGACCAACATTAACAACTCTTAGATGGATAGATATGCAAAGAATCAAGAATTAAGGAAGTGAAAATAACAAAGCTTCACATTAACTTTGATGCACACTAGGATTGAAGAAGTTAAAGACACCAAACCAAACTTCATATGGCTTTCCAAAGGAAACAACCGAATGACAAATCTCAAAGAGTACATTGATGATTTCAAACCCGTGCTTATTAAAATT
>JAJOOO010005478.1:0-14313 GCA_029582685.1 Solanum piurae | reverse complement strand
CTAATCAACTTTTTGAATTGACAGAGTACTTATATATTCAAATATAATTGTATTCACAGATCAACAATTCAACTTGTGGTTATATAATAATACAAATGGCTATGTATACAAGTATTCTATTATATACAAAATTGACAATCAGAAAACCCTCAATCTCTTTTTTGTTCATGTTCTTTTTGTACTCATTTTTTAACAACTATATACATACGAAATTAAATTTTCTAACAATTTCAATACAAGAGGACAATCCATAATGACAACGGCACACAATACATGTGTTGAGATATATAAGTAAATGACATTAAACTAAAAAAAATAAAGCATACAAATCTCAATTTCATTTTCCTCTCTTTTTTTACTCCCTCTAAAATCAATATTGTTGACTTTTCTCCTTTTTTTTCAAGATTAGTTTTCACTTCTGAACCTTTTTTCCTCTTTACTAATTTTGCTTGTTCGATTTCTTCAAGCAGATTTAAGGGTATATGGTCATTAACCTTTTTTGTTCTTCTTTCTTTCTCCATTGCAGCAATAGAGCCTGAAATTTTGGCTTGTTATTGAGTAATACACAAATCAAAAGAAGATAGTTCATCTAACAATTTGTCAAGTAAATGTGTACCTCTCATAACCCTTCTCGGAGTATCAATTTTAGCCATTAAAATGAATAAACAAATTCTTGAATCAAACCCTATGAAAACAGAAGAAAGTGTAGATGTGTAGATATATAATGCTCATAAAAACGAGATAAATATGCAATTAGAATATACCTGATGGATACAAAATCACAAAAATGTTCCTGCAGTGATGTAAAGGATCTTGAATTTGAATGGATTTGGGGGGGGGGGGGGAATCAGAAATTATGTGATGTATGAATATTGATGAAAGAAAAAAATTTGATGATGGTAAACATGGGAAAAGATCACAAATGTGCATTCAATAATTACTTTCCTATTTAACATTTATTTATTTGCATATAATTAACTTTGCTATTTATAGTCTAATTATATCTATATAACATGAAAAAAATTAAAACGTAGCTATTTTTCTTGAATATATATGAATGTTTGTCATATTCTGAAGTTTTTCCTAAAAATAATCTAACTTTTTAATTAAAACAAATAGTTATAGATTCAAATTGTTATATACAGTGGCGGAGCCAGAATTTCTGTTGAGGAGGTTAAAAAAACATGCTAAATAGTGCTGACAAATAAATTGTACTTTCAAGTTAAAACATTGAAAAATGTTGCTTGTCTGTTTTGAACTCGCGCATGTACTAGTTTCTGAACCCTCATAGCCGTTCAGCCCCTTACTTGTGTTGAGGGGATCAATATTAAATAAATAGACATAAAATACAAATTTGATCCTATATATTTAGTATAATTTTTTTAAGGAATTCGAGTGAACCCCTAAACTCCACGTAAATCCACCCCTAATTATATTTATCACTCCACCTCAATACGAAGACTTTTTATAGGGTCATCCACCCTAATAAAATTACACAACAAATTGAACAACAACAAAAAAAACACTAGATTTAACTATGCAATTAATAATCCATCTCTCCCTTTCTCTTTCTCTTTCTCTTTTCCTTTTTTACTATAACCTTTTACGAATCCCTTTCTTAAAACATGATTGATTTTTAAATTTTTATTTTATTTTAAAAAAGTTAACTCAAAGTAGCAAACCGTGCCCTCCCAAAAAAAATTGTCGTTGAAAATGTAGGGAAAAAGGTTAATAATCTTAATCCGTGAGCATATAATTCAATATTAATTAAAGCCGTAATCGAGGGGTTATCTTAATTCCATCAAAATTGTATGTTTCCGGCGATATTTCAGGATGTCTTTTTCCTCAAAATTCTACAACTTATCTTGTCATATCTAGAACTATTTTCTCTGTCTCAAAATACTTTAATTATTCAAAATCAAGAATTAAATTATATAAACTTTTTAATAATATGTATGTTATTATACTGGTATAAGAAAACAATATAATCTATGATACTTTTGTATCGGACTCTCGTGAAGTAAAATGTGATAAATATTTTAGGACAAGGCCACACTTTTGGTTTCCTCTTTCAACCTTTTTGTTTTTGTTTATTTTTTTTATTATGTTTAATCCAACTTTAAAAATAGGATTTTATTATTATTTTTTGTATTCGATACGCAACAAATATTATAATAATTTCCGATAAACTTGAAATATTAGTTGTGAAACTTATTTTTACACATTATTTTTCTTATATATTTTAAAATATTTTGATTAGTCAAACATAACAAATTAAAAATCTCTTATTTAACGCACCCAATTATTATTCAAAACTAGAGCCTAGACTAGGTGATGCCGTTTATATACTACTCTAGTACCTAGGTTAACATAAATAAAATACGTAAATAAATATTATGGGAATTACTTTAGCTGAAGAGAGCAAAATAACTAATTATTGACTTTTTTTTCAGTAAAAAAAACAATATAATACGGCAGTAGATTGTTACAAATATTATCAAAATTATTCATAATTTTAGATAAAATTAATATGATTTGTAAAGGAGGCAATCAAAGACTCTGAAAAATCTCGTTGGCTTATATATCTACTCGCGATTCCTTCACTCTTAATAAAATATCTCGGATTTCAATTTTATATGTGAAAATAATTTTATAAAAAAGATTTTTTCTTAAATAGATCTTATATGATATAAATTTAAATTAATTAGAGAAAAAACGGTAATGTGCCCCATATGGAATGTGCAGTACATAGCCCATAACTTTTGTCTGTCCCAATCACTAGTGTATTTGCTTTTCTTCTAAAAAGTTTTAGGAAAGTGTTTAAATTTAGTTATTTTAATTCTTGAAGGAGAATCATTCACAGCTATATTCCGTGATATCTAATAAAGTATAGTATTTAATTTTTAATTAGTTAAAAAATATAATTTTTGTACTTTTATTATTTAACATAGGGGTATGTTTAAGAAATCATACGATGAGAAATTATACCTTCGTTGTTAATAAAGTGAAAGTTCATATAGCTAATTGTCCGAGTTACTAAAATTCTAAAAATGTATTGTTTTGGTCTCTTATGTAAGAAATAATATATTTTAATTATTTTTTGAACTGTATTTTTTTGTCCAATCTAAAGTAATAATATATCATATATGCGTAAAATATACATATAAGTCCTTAAATGCTTCAATTATATAAATAAAATTTAACTTTTTGAAAAAAAAATAGAAAGTCAAATTAAGTTGTGTTGGAAGTTGCAATTTACACGCATAAAATGGTTATTACTACTAATTGTTCTGTACAAGAAGAAGCCAACCTTGGCCTTTTCAATTTTAAAAAATTTGAAGTTTATTTTATTTTTAAAAAACTTCTTTTTAATTCATTAAAGCATCAAAATCTTGTTAATCACATGACTACACCTAAGCCAGATGATTAAAATATCAAAAGCATACTATTTTAATCGGTTATTCATCATTTTATTCGCTCATCTTATCAATGATTAAATACATTCACTATTATCGATGAATAAATTGAAAGGTTATACCCGTTAAAGTTGTTTGTAAGTCTATGAATTTCTTTGTCAGTTTATCCTGTGTAATAAATGTCATACGACTTATTTTCTGATGAACGAAAAATAGAGCTTTCAATTTATTTATTTATTTTGAAAGATTGGTTTGGAAAATACTTAACAAAAAATCACCAAACGCCACATAAAAATATTTCCTTGCGATGGAAGTTGGAACTAATAATTAGTCAATAATAATCAGCTAATCAATTATTTCGAAGTCTTCAAAAAAAAATCAGTTTTTCTGCATATTATAATTATAACTTTTGAAGAAGTCAACATTACTCGATTATTATTCTTTTTCTCCCCTTTTATTTATAAATTAATTAATAATTAGGTACATATATTTGCTTTGAATAACATAGTAATAAAACTTGATTTTAATGAAAAAAATATGTGTCAACAATAATACACGAAACATGCAACTTCATGCGATGTAAAAAAAACAAGAAAAAGAGTAAACTAAAGAGAGTTAGGTAAGTGTCTTTGTTCTTTCAAATTGCTATTTTTTGATAATTTAAAGCATATTATGTTTGTCACAATTAGTCGAAAAAAGAAAAGAAGTTATGTGGCCTAAATGATAACTCTTTAAACTTGGTAATACGTTTCGACTTTCGTTTAGACATTCGAACATGATTTGTTTTAATTAAGTAGTTAAAAATATGATAATATATTTTTATTAGATATTTTCTATTTGAACTTTTAATTTTTTTGCGCATGTTCAACATACACTTAATTAGAGTTGATGTAATTTATACACATTACCCTTGTTGTAAAACTTTATGTGTGTATAATTAAATGAGTTGACATATTTTTATGCAATTAACTTAATTATCTTATACACGTTTGAGAATATATATACAATTTTTTCTCCAAAATTTGAATTTGAAAATATTTTATCACATGTTTAGATGCTTAAGGGAAATGAAATTTATTGACAAATTTAAGATATGTCGTGTATTAAGCCATTGTGCTTCCATACTACCAACCAAATACTTTTTTTATTTTAATTTGTGTGACATTTTTTCTTTTTAATTCGTCTAAAAAGGACGTAGCATTTCCTTATCTGACAACTATTAATCAATAGCAAACATCATTCCTATAATATCCATATTGGATTTCACTTAACATTTTATTATGAAGAAGAATCATGTTAAAATAAGTACTAACGTGACTTTAATAAGAATAATTTGATAAACATAATAAAGTTAGTAAGGGTCCAAAGGTTCGTACGAACTTCCTTCAGTAGAAAATTATATTATTTATAGTATATGATTAAAATTACACAAACATATATATATATAATAGATGTTAAACTCCCTCAACT
Source organism: Solanum piurae (assembly GCA_029582685.1). NCBI lineage: Eukaryota > Viridiplantae > Streptophyta > Magnoliopsida > Solanales > Solanaceae > Solanum > Solanum piurae. The sequence goes on along the minus strand of JAJOOO010005478.1, from coordinate 9,427 downwards.
TCTTTATATGTTTACTTTTTCATATTTTGAATTCTTTAATAATTTTTTTTACTCTATCCCTATTTAAAGCGTGCATCATAAATTGAGATAGAAGGATTATCGTACTTCCTCGTTCCTTTTTATATGTCATCCCTTTCTATAAATAATTGGACCATAATACTTGTCATTTTATAAAATCAATGCATAAATTACTATATTCTTCCTATTATACCCTTGATAGAGTAATTAATTAGTTTTGAAAATATATACTTTGACCAACCTAGAAAAACTAATAAGGGAGTAATATTCATTGGAGTACTTCATGCATTGATTAATTACTCTCTCCATTCACTATTGTATAAAACCTGATTTTGAAATAAGCTAAAAAATTTAAATAGTCATCCAAATGCATTATAATTTTTGATATCTAGCATATTCATCATTTATCGAAAAGTTAACTTAAGAAAACATTAAATAAGATAGAAGGATAAAATTACTTAATTTTTTCATTTGAAAATGTGACATATAAAAAAAAAGGGAATATTTATTAGTTGCACTCATAGGCACACAAACACACGCCTATTTTCCAAGTTGTAACATGTTAAGAACCCGTCTAAGCCAGCCAGAAAAAAAATTCCTTTACCAATTGTACACGCCTTTGACTGTGAACAAAAAAAATAAAACATACCATATTACTCGTTTAATTTTTATTATTTTTGTTCCTTCACCTTAAATTGACAGCTCCCATTTTCAAGATTCCAATTAGTACAGCAAACCTTGAACCCCAGAAAAACCTTTCCTCAAGCACACTTTTCAAAGTTATAAACATCAAAAAGTTTCTTCCTTTACTCTGTTTTATTCACAAAGTTCATATTTTTCTTCCTGTTTAAGCTGTTTATGTTCAAGAAAATGGTGTATTACCAGAGATATCATCAATGGAGAAAAGGGGACGTTCCTTTTGTTTGTGAAAACAACAAAAGAGTAGCAAGACCTAAGCTTTTGTTTCTTGTTCTTCTATCTTTTATCTCTTTTAGCTTTATTTTAGCTCCTCTTTTCTTCACATCTGCTCCTACTCTCTCTCTTTTATGTAAGTTTCTTTCTTTCTTTCTTCTCTCTTTTTTTCAACTCTTTTTATGTTTTGTTTCTCTTTTTCTGACTCTTTTTTATGTTTTGTGGTGTATTTTGCAGATTCATTTGGTTTTGAAGATGAAGGGGTTGTTTCTAAATCAGATGTATATGCTTCTGTTTGTTCCTCTGTCTCTAATGGTTAGTATTTAGTTGCTTTTATGTTCATCTGTTTTTTTTTTGGTTGTTGTATATTTGTTACAGAAAAAAGGGAGCTTTTCATTCAAAAAGTTCATATTTTTCTTCCTGCTTTTTTTTTTGGTTGTTGAATTTTTTTTTAATTGATGAACCATTGTTGGAATTTTTCATATTATCACCATAGGTGGTTTATAGGCTCTAGCCCTTTGATTGCTTTTGAAGAGGAAAGCAAGTTACTTTCTTTTTAGTTTTATGCTGTTGGTTAAAATTTGTTTGTTTGGTTTTGATTTGGCATGAAGTTTTAGAAAGTAAAGAAATTTTTGAATAGTATGTGGTTTGGTCTTAAACTAAAGATAAGGTTGAATGTACCAAAATGTCATTTAATTTTGTGGTTTTAAATGTGTCAGGTAGAAAGTTAGTACCAATATTAAAGAGTTGCCAAAAAAAGTCCTTCTTTTTGGAACAGACTATTAGGAAGTAAGGCAAACAAATTGAAACGGAATGAGGAGTAGTATTATTTGGTATGATGACTATAGAAAATGAGCTTTTATATGAAGAACTGGGGATTCATACGATCAACCCCGACTTGTTTGTGATTGAGGCGTAGTTATTGATGTTGTTTTGTTGTTGTTGTTGTTGTGTGTGTCTGTTGTAATCTAATCTTGTTTTGAAATGCATAGTTAGAGCACAATATCAACTTTAATGCTTGCTTTTTAGTTTATCAACTTCTCTTTTTCAATTGTTGAGAGATTTTTTCCCATCAAAATGCAGGGTCAATTTGCTGTGATAGAAGTAGCATTCGTTCCGATATCTGTGTACTGAAAGGGGATGTAAGAACAGATTCTGCTTCCTCCAGAATTACCCTCTACAGAAGCAATGGTTATGGCAGTGAAGTTATTGGGGCCTCTGGTGAAAATGATGAGATATTCCAACACGAAAAGATTAAGCCGTATACTCGGAAATGGGAAAAGAGTGTAATGGACACCATTGATGAGTTGGACCTTGTTACAAAGGGAGAGAATTCTGCTATTCATCAGAAGTGTGATGTTCAACATGATGTGCCTGCTGTGTTCTTCTCTACTGGAGGTTACACTGGTAATCTTTACCACGAATTCAATGATGGGATTATCCCTCTTTACATAACTTCTCAGCATTTCAACAAGAAAGTTGTGTTTGTAATCCTTGAGTATCATGATTGGTGGATTTCAAAGTACGAGAACATACTTCCTCACCTCACTGAATATCCTATTATCGATTTTAGAGGTGATAACAGGACTCATTGCTTCCCTGAAGCCGTAGTTGGTTTAAAGATCCACGATGAGCTAACTATCGATGCATCATTGATGGGAAGAAACAAGACCATTAGGGATTTCCGAGACATGCTAGACCGAGCTTATTTGCCTCGAATTAGAGGTTTGATCCAAGAAGAGGAACATGAAACTCAATTGGATATGAATATATCTGCTTTGTCACCGTCAGCTAAGACAAAGATAGAGACGACTGAAGAAAAGCGGGACTCGAAGAAACCTAAAGTAGTCATCATAGCTAGAAATGATTCAAGAGCTATACTCAATGAAGATTCATTAGTTAAAATGGCACAAGGTATTGGGTTCCAAGTGGAAGTTTTGAGGCCTCAACGAACGACTGAGCTAGCAAGAATCTATCGAGCTCTTAATTCGAGTGATGTTATGATTGGAGTTCACGGTGCTGCTATGACTCATTTCCTCTTCATGAGGCCTGATTCTGCTTTCATCCAAATCATCCCGCTAGGAACAGATTGGGCAGCAGATACTTACTATGGACTACCAGCAAGGAAGTTAGGTCTCAGGTACATTGGCTACAAAATCCTTCCACAAGAAAGCTCTTTGTACAACGAGTACGAGAAAAGTGATCCTGTTCTTACAGACCCCGACAGTGTGAACAACAGAGGATGGGAGTTCACGAAAAAGATCTACCTTGATCGTCAAAATGTGAAGTTGAATCTTCGGAGGTTCCATAAGAGATTGCTTCGTGTCTATTACTATTCTATGGCAAAGAAGAATGGTTATCTTCATCATCAAAATCAGTAATCCTTTTCCATCTTTGCGGTTACTCGAGTGGACGGGAATAATCTCAGTAGTTATAGTTCTTAGAGTTGTACATCAGTACTCACAAGAAAAAATATAAGTAATTTTTTTTGTATAGATCATTTTGCATTTGTTGTAAATCAAGTAGGAAAAATACACTCTTTGGTATATACTGCATTCACTTCATTCTTTTTCTCTTCTGATTTCTGAAGTTGTGATTCTTTTGCAATTTATATGTCAATGTGATTCTTATTCTGGGTATCTACTAGTACTTAAAAGCGGGAGCTTTGTCGTAACTGGTAAAGTTATTGTCATGTGATCAAGAGGTGACATATTCGATATGTGGAAACAACCTCTTGCAGAAATGCAAGATAAAACCGTGTACAATAGACTCTTTGTGGTTCGGCTCTTCCCCAGACTCTGAAATCAGAAGTCCACACATAACGTAAAGGAAAGTGCTTATACTCTTTCTGAGCCCTCCATAGAGTGGCACATCACCAGCCTTGCCTTAGTTCTCTTCTTATTTAATGTTGTCTTTTCAGCGCGATAGTGAATTTGATGCCAGATTAACTACATGAGCTTAGTGCACTGGACTGTATTTTTTTGTTAACTATTAGTACTTCTATATAGAAAATATGGAGAAACATATATCCGTCCTGATAGATGAACGGTGACCTTAATACTTTCAAGATTCGAGGCGCGTAGGGCTCATTAAATGGGAAATGCTCCTTAATCATGAATATTTAGATCACAAATCCAACATTGTATCTGCACTTCAGCAGGCTATAGATCAATACATTATTTTTATTTCCTTTTGACAAACTTTATTTGCTTGTATCTTCTCTTTCTACTTTGCCAACCTCAGTTTTTTAAGAATTGTCCCAAAAGTATGAGCAAAGTCTTGCTGTACTTTAAATGGATGTGTAAACAATTGCACAAAACAGAATATGGTACCCCCAAAAAAGGGCCTAGCTTATGTTGTAGAAGATTCTGTCAAAACATTTACAATTAAGTATGAGGAGGATCAATATGGATTATGGCGGAATGATTGAGATTTCTTTATCTTTAACCAACAGTTTCAAGTTTGAGCTTCCAATTGGAGACGTCGCCCTTAAAAATAACACCTGCAATATGCGAATTCAAATTAAGCAAAACACATATAACCATCATTTTTATCGAGTTTCATACTTCAAGTTATTTATTATTCTTTTAACCTATCTAAAATATTATTTTCTTTGTATTAAAACACATCTTAATACTAAATTAGCTAGATATTTTTTTCAATCAACATTGTGTAGGCTAATTTAGTATCAATTCTATGTGTTTTAACACAATAAAGTGATAGTTGAGATATGAAATACGTCAAATTATGATATTCAGTTCCATATAAATAGAACATAGCTAACATATGAAACTCGAAAAAACGTGTATTTTTTGTCCTTTCTTTCACAAAAATGATTCAAGAGTTGGGGCTTTGCCGCTGATTACCGACTCATAGACGCGACGGTGGAGTTCAGAATTCAATTCCCGACCACCGTGAAATGGAGGAAGCGAGGCGGAGAGCGGCGTCGGAGATGGAAACAACGATTTATTCAATCAATGACGACCTTCTCCATAACATCCTCTCTCGTCTTCCAGCCTTAACCTGTGCAAACGCCGCTTGTGTTAACCGCACATGGAACCTCATTATCACTAGCCTCCTCTCTCTCCCTAACCTCTCGTCTGCTCTATCTATCAATCCTTCTCTCCAGGTTCTCGTCTGAACTTATAATCGAGTTCATCTAAATTCAGTACTTTCAACGCCTAATATAAATTTATGTATAAAAATTCAGTAAATTTGCAACAATTAGGTCTAAATTCGTAACTTTCAAAATGTAATAAGTTGAAACTGTTTAGTTTAAATCCTGAATCCGTCTATGCTTACAAAGAATTGTTCTTTTTGCTTGAATTTCTCTAGAATGAGTGACTTATAAATTCTATTCTGATGTAGGATGCTGTAAATGAGGCTGTTGACAAGGTTTTGTCGAAACCTATTCGACCTCAGTTTGCCATTGCTTCCATTGGTCCTACTTTTAGCTTGCAACAAGCTCACCAGCTCGTATGTGCTTTTCTATCTTTTTAATTGATTAAAGATTATATATATATAGTTTCTTTTAAATCTATTTGCATTTTCAAATGTTATATGTTGCTGTCTTTTGCAAAAGTTTTGTTCTTGATTACATTAGAAATATGCTCTATATGCAGTTGTATGATTGATGGATGTTATTATTTTGCAGATAACTGGAAAATTAGGGTCCAGAATTCCAATTATTACTCTGATATCTCAAGGAATTTTCGGTTGCAATGCTGTTAATGATGAATTTGAAGAGGTCAGTTTAGAGGCTAAGACTAAAAATAATATTTTGGGTCAAATTTGTATGCTTTTGTTATGAGAATTGAAGAAGATATTTCTCCAGGTTCAATGGCAATTTATTGAGAATGACGAGGCTCATCCTGATCATGGGAATGAGAACCATGGAGTTTTACTTACAGTTGGTTTCTTTCCAGGATTGAAAGTCAGTTTGATCCCATTGTTATCGAAAACTCAGGTAACATTTTATTTTAAATACTACCCTAACATATTTTAGAAATAAATGTGTGATACTGAGAGGATGCTGAACTTTTACTGTGGGAGTTGATTTCAAATTATGGAATTCAGTTTTATGAACTTCCTACATGGGATATGAAACAAACTACTAGTTTCGATCTAAATGGAAATTGTGCTTCCTACAGGGAACTCAAGCACTCATGATTGATGAACTTGTGCGAAATATCAGGGAATGCTCGTCCTCTGTTTCTGGTTCCGCATCACCGGTGGCTATTCTGTTATTTTCTGTAAGTCGGTTGTCTCATTATCTTTATTTTTTTCTTTCTATCTAAAAGAAAGAAGCTTTTATCTTTACACGTCAAATCAATAACACATTGTGGATATAGCAATAAATGTAGCCTAATGCCAATGGAATCAGGACGTGTACAACACGCACGCTAATCAGTTCACACTGGATTGGGTTAAAAGTTGGAAACACTTTTGGAATACGCTGCTTTCTGCTCTCTATTTGTAATTTAGCTGTTCTTTTGGGTTCATTTTAATCTCATAAAAGTCATTTACATGTTGGTAGGATCACGAAACTGACATGAAACCGGTTCTTCAAAAGTTGGGTAAGCTTTTACTTTCTAATCAACAAGCTTTCTTGCTTTCCTTTCATGATAAACTTTATTTTCTTAAATTTACTGTTACCATAAATCACCAATGTTTTAAGACAAAAAGGAGGCAGTGTTGTCTACTTGATTCTGTGACAAACATTACGAAAACTTAAGTTATATTTCCGTGCATTCTTTACTTTTTGTAGATTATGCCTTTTGCCCAGAGACTGTAATTGTGGGTGAAGGAGGTTCACAGTTCTTATACCAAGGGGAAGCTGCAGTAAACCATTCTAATGACACAGAATACAGTTCCGCTGCTGTTGCTCTTTCCTTTTTCAGGGATACTGGCAATCCTCCTGGTATGCATTGCTTCTCAGCTGAAACTTTGCAATTGAGCTTTAAATTGTGAACTGCTTTTGTTTCCAAAGAGATTAGTTCTTTAATTAATAATTTATAATTTTACCTTAACAATAAAAAAATTAAAGAAGATAATAGTTTATTGAAGTGATGAGAAAACCTGTGTACACTGTACAAGGTGTATACAAAAGTAAACAATACTACAAAAAGACATGAGTAGGCTTCAAGTGGAAAAGAATTGACTTATGCTGTTGTGGTCTGTTGAGTTGTGATGCAGGCAAAGGTGAACCTAAGATTTGAAGACTGTGAGAGCATCAATATTATCTTAATTTAGGAGTTAGCAGAACTTTCAATGACGATTAACGATAATGTTGTATTCGATTGTTCACTAATGGCTTGAACAATACGGAAAATATTAAACATAAATATGAGTTCTATGCTAATACTTGAACTTCACTTTGTTATAATAAGAGTATTGGATGGTCATGAGTTCGAATCCCTGATCTAGCAATTTTAATTAATGTTATAAATATGCTCTTCAAATAAAAAAATTATAATAAAAACAATGAAATGGGGTTCTAGCCAGAATCAATCCCTAGTCGTGCGGGTGGGTGCTTTGGCTTACACCAACAGCCCAAGGTGCACTTCTGATCTCTCTATGGGTGCAGTGTTAGTTATAAGTTTTTCAAGATATATATACATATATACAATGTTTTTCCCCTTAAAAACTTTGAAGCACTTGACATCAAACCTGTCTTGGTGCTAGCATCTTTGAAGTTCCCAATTCCATTGAATTTTTTCTTTTGATAAAACATCAAATTACCCATTGAATTACAAAGAAAGCGATAAATTTGACTCAACTTTTCAAATCAGATTAATTCCTTCACTCATAATTAACAAAAGAGTAGAACGCAGACAATATCTCACTTATCCTTGTACATGTGTGTAAAATTATGACGTGCTAATAAGTATTAAAGGACGAGAAAGGGATAAAAGACAATTTCCCAGCTACACTGAATGGGTATGACCTAGGACTATGTTGCTCTGATTCGGGTGCGGATGCGAGAGTCGTATTTGGCAAAATCCAAATTTTAAGATTTGAGGGGACGTATCCGAGTATGGATACGGGTGCGGGGATTTGGCTAAATAAAATTCAACATTAAAAAATAGTGTTGTAAAGATATTCTAAGTTTGAGAGATATTTTGTGTTAAACTTGTGTATAATGTAAAATTCAATCTTTCATTCTTCAATATGGGATTACACTTCCATTCCTCCTATGAAGACGACAAAATAGAAACTAAATATTAAAAACATATTACAATAGAATAAATATAACTAAAAGAATAAAAAATAAATTGAAAGAAAAGAACTAACCTCAGAACAAGGACAACAACGATAAAGAATGTAACTTGAAATAAGATCACTTAAACAAAGTGAAAGAGGAAAACTAGAATTATTAAAATTTAAGACATAAACAAAGATATTAATCCACGATTTAGCTATTCATAATTAGTGAATCACATGACTAATCAGTATTCAGTACACCAAGTAAAAATTCACTGTTTAACAAAAAACAAGAGAGCATCTCAAGTTAAGTCATAACTCATAACTAACAGAACAACAAAGTATTGTCAACTAGCAAGTTATTTTAGTTAGCTACTCTAACCGCATCTTCTTCAACTTAAAAAATACCATGAATAGTATAAAAAAAGTCTGATTGGCCGGAAATGAGATCTTTCCCCTCATGCTCAGAGATTATTTTCTTAACCATCTGGAAGAATTAAATGCTCAAAGATTATTTTCTTAACCGGAAATCAAAGATTTTTTTTTTCTGGCATTTATATCCATAGCTGTAATTGACAGTCTGTAGACCTTTTTTCTATTTATCATTGCCTTGCTTTCTGATTACTCTGTCAAATTTCTGGGATGTTTATTATTGCTGCCATTTCCTTGGACTTGGAAGCAGGTGTAGGGGAAACTCAATTTCATGTAGTGCTAGCCCCTGGCATTGCCCAAATTGGGCCTACCTACAAGGCTGTTGCGGTCAAGGAGAGACCTAGAGACTTTTCTACTTGGCTCACAGCGAAAAGAGAAGCACAAGTTGAAAGTCTTGATGGTCTGACTATGTTAGATCAGATCTATGATGAGGTAAGATGGAATAAAACTTAAAACTCGCTAGAATGCAAGGTAAGGGTTACGATGGATGGGACCTTAATAAGGCAATTTCTAAGATAAGATGGACAACTGGGCTGCCTTCCTCGCTAAAAATCTTTCCCGAAGGTCGCTCAAGCACTTTCACGCAACAAGAAAGCAAAGTGTATCGTATCTCGAGCCATCCGAATAGGTTTCAAAGCAAGCAGTACTGCGCAACAGAGGAAACAACTTGTAATGCAGATTGTAGTCAGTTATTTAGATCCAACTATTTAAGTAGCTAGTTATAGAAAGAAGTAATTCACAGTTGGTTTTTCCCTAATGAAAGGAGAGGAAAGGAAAGAGTAGTGTATTTGAACACCGCCTCATAGTAATATAGTGCTGGGTCACTGAATCGTAAAACTCCATCTCTCTATATGGGGGGGGG
>JAJOOO010005477.1:0-18445 GCA_029582685.1 Solanum piurae | reverse complement strand
AATGTTTTCTTTCTTCCTATTTGTTTGGGGAAAAAAATTGTTTTTGCAATAAATAAATTAAAATTGCATCTTTCTAATAGTAATAAATAAATCTTTTTTAAAAAAAATTGAAACAAACTTCCACCTAAATGGAAGTGCTTATTGGAATTGTTAATAATGTCATTTTGGGGAGTTGCACCTACGCCAATATTGAACCAACGAAGCATAGTATTTTATGTGCATACACTTTTTTTTAATTATTCAAAGTGAAATAAATAAAAGATAACGATTTCGAAATAAAATATAAATATATTATATTTTATACTTGATTAAAGATTAATTAGATTCGAGATACATTTTATATTATAATAATAGAGTTATATATAAAATATTTTTATCTGTCACATTTCGATAACTAAATATTATTCATCGATTATCGATATATTCTGATTTTGTCATCTAACGGGACCATCGTAACTAAATTTCTTCTTCTTTTTAAAGATAATATCGTGCTCCTTTCCTTTTTACTTTTGCTTCTAGATTTTTAAATATTAATTAATGTGTTTTTTTTAACCATATAGGGGCGGAACCACATTGGTGCGGGATTCATTTGAATAAGAAAGTAGTTTATATATATATATATATAATTTCATCGACTTTATTATAGATTTATTTTTTTATATTTTAAATTATTTTATTAATAATTCTAGCTCCGTCATTAATAGAGTCGATTACTTTTAACATCAAGGACTAGCAATAAAGTAGTGCAGGCTTGTAGCCACAACTTTTCTGCTCTTGTTTCTTTTTATCTTTGAGTTAATGGAAGATGAGGTTCCAACTTAAACTTTTTTTTGGAGGGGGGATTCGCTCATTATCCGATATCCATATTAAAGTTCGACTAAATTCAAATTCAAGTCAGAAAGTCTCACATTGAGGAGTAAGGCGCTCTCTAACAAAAACGATTCCGTGTTCAAGAGGACTCAAACCCGAAATTTCAAAAGTTTATAAAGACTGTATATTAACTAGTATGATCTATTGTTAAATTCTCCAAAAAAATAATATGGAAGTTTTGTGATATAGTCAAAATTTTATAAAATATATGAATTTTCAAATAATTTTATGGGCAATGAGGTACAACTTTTAACAAGGACTAGCAATAAAGTAGTGCAGGCTTGTAGCCACAACTTTTCTGCTCTTGTTTCTTTTTATCTTTTGAGTTAATGGAAGATGAGGTTCCAACTTAAACTTTGGGGGCGGGGGGGTTCGCTCATTATTCAATATTCATATTAAAGTTCGACTAAATTCAAATTCAAGTTGGAAAGTCCCACATTGGGGAGTAAGACGCTCTCTAACAAAAACGATTCCATGTTCAAGAGGACTCAAACCCTAAATTTCAAAAGTTTATAAAGACAATATATTAACTAGTATGATCTATTATTAAATTCTCCAAAAAATAATATGAAAGTTTTGTGATATAGTCAAAAATTTATAAAATATATGAATTTTCAAATAATTTTATGGGCAATGAGTTACAACTTATAATCTTCTTCTTTTTTTATAATTAATTAAGATGTTTGAATTTGAATGTGCATGATAATTAAATTTTGAAATAGACATAGTTTTAAAAAAATAAAATAAAAAATAACATGCACATGAATCATTAAGCGATCACGACTTAATAATTTAAAAATTCTGTACACACCATCTGAATAATTTAAACATATTATTAATTAAGATCATATAGCGTGGGACTCAAAAACAATAAAATAAAGTTTAAAAATTCCAAGTGCAATGTAATCCCACAAATGAATTAATCAAGGAGGAATCTGCCCAATGGAACATTTTAAATATTTTTTTTTTGGTTTTCCATCCAAATCAGGAAGTCTCAACATCTCGAATTAAAAATATCTGATTAAGAATGAATAAATATTTATCCCACTACCACAATCCTGATTGATTGTTTACTGCCCTATGTGTTTTAAAATATCTTTAGTACCCTACGTGTTTTAAAATATCTTTTTATAGTACTATTTAATTTCATTTCTCATAATTATAATATAATTTAATTTATCAATTAATTTTAAACTCAAACTAATATTATCTCTTCTTGACGATCAAGTAAATTATGAAAAAACGAACCCATCAAAATTAGGAATGGGTGTGTGGGGTTGGACCTTGCGGCTTACGGCTAAATCAGTAAAGTGCCCCCCCACCCACTGCGTCAATAATTTTAAAAAGTAACGTAGCTATCGAAAAACTAAATTATTGAATCGAGATTGAGATTTATCATATTGAAAATTGATTGACTTAAATTGGATTAAACTATGAAAAATCTATATTTAATATCTATTTTCAGTTATCAATTATCATATTATTAAAATCAAACTTTAAAATATCATACTCACGAGTATCTCAGAGAATATTCAACAAATGGAAATGGAATAATTGGCTTAGTGCAAATATGACGATGCACCCAACAAATAAAAGTCTATACATGTTTGACTTGTGAGTACCTTGGTGGAAATTTACCAACCATGCATGTTGCATTCTTTTCTTTCTCGAATATTTTTTAAAATTTGTGGTCTAACTAATCTAAATTTCTATCGTATCATCGTCATAAAAAAAGAAATATTTTGTTTATTAAGAAGCTTTGGGTTCTCAATATTAGATTCAAGACTTATATGTGAGTTTGCTACGAAATGTTGACATGCGCAAATAAAGGCAGAGCTAAAGTCTAGTTTGAATTTAATAAAAATTCATAATTTTGCCAAGACTTTATATTAGTGGTAAAATATCGCCTAATATATTTAAGTAATTTATTTAAAACTTAATAAGCTACATTTTCTAGTATTCGACTAGAAGTCATAATCAAAAATTCTAAATCCAATATTTTGTACAAACAGTATAAAAAAAATTAAATCATCAATAATTACTACATGCCTCAATCCCACTTAATCGGGATCGACTATATAAATTATCAATTCATCATTTAAGCTCATATCATATCATTATCCTAATAAATAAATAAAAAGTAAATACCCTACTTCTATTTTTAATTAAAAAAATACAATAGAATGGGTTATAAATTAAACAAACATCTTGTTAATGGGAGTGGAAAAGTCAACTATTGGATGTGAGTGTCGACCAAGAAATGAATTAAATCTTATTTTATCATTTTAAAGACAAAATCATGACCAAGGACCATACGAAAAAAAGCAAAATGACAAAATGTCTAGTTGAGCTTGTGTTGAGACCACAATATTATAATTCGAGAAAGTCGTCAACGAGGTAATTAGACATAATATGACGATTCATCAAATTTGAATATAATTATAATCTGTGGATATAGAATATGAAAAGTTAATTAGAATAGACGTGAATATAATCGAATGATTTTCTCTTTCTTATTAAAGAGCATAGTTCATTTTTTTTTGTGTCCTTTCTACTTCTCAATATATATCACCAATATCAAAAGATTCTTTAATTTATTGGGGAAAATGAGAATTGTACCAAAAAAAAGAATTTTTTTAGGGGAAATGAGAAGTTAATGTCGATGGGATATTGGGAAGTGATATCCTTAATTAGCTAGTTTTTTCCCAAAAAATTGGCACTTATTTCTCTGGCTCTGTCCAATAAATGAGTACAATATTATGTGCATTCATTAATATGTTCTGTGGCAAATTCAAAGTATGTGTGTATTTTATTGTTTTCATGAGAATAACATAGTACTCCTAATTAATTGTTCATTTTTTCTTTTATAGTTATCCTTAATTATTTATCCATTTTAACAAATCAAGAAATGACAAAAAAATTTTTACCTGTTATATCCTCAATTAAATGACTAGTTACTTTAAAAAATGCAGAACTTTTCATCCACTTCATAATTAATAGGGGTAAAATGGTAAACTCACTATGTCATTAATTGATTTCTTAATAGGTGTGTCAATTCAAAAGTGGACAAGTAATTAGGGACAGAGGGAGTATAAACTTCAAAATTTGAATAATTTTTTTTAAAAAAATTAAAAAATAGAAGAGAAGTACTCTCTCTGTCCCTAATTACTTGTCCACTTTTCCTTTTATAGTTGTCCCTAATTACTTGTCTATTTTGACAAATCAAGAAAGGACAAATTCTTTTTATCTATTATACCCTCAATTAAATGACTAATTATTTTGAAAAATGTAAAATCATCACTTCATAATTAATAAGGATAAAATGGTAAACTCATATGTCAATAATTATTTTCTTAATAGGTGTGTCAATTCAAAAGTGGACAAGTAATTAGAGGGAGTATATACCTAAATGAACCTTCACGGTCAAAGTTTCTCTAATCTTTTTTTTTTAATGGTGGGAGATGCTACATAGTCGCACTATAAATAAGTTAGAAGTGCAAGTAAGTTGATCTGAATATTATCGTTAGATTCATATATGGTGTGCTTTTTACCAAGATGTATTCTATATGATTGTTAATCGTATGGTCATTACCGATCAACAACATACCGAGTACATGCATCTCATAAACGGGGTCTGGATAGAGTGATGTCATGTGTGTATACAACCTCATCCTATCTTGTGGAAGTAGAAATGTTGTTTTCGATAAACCTCTAACTCAATTAAAGTATATCAAATATGGATAGAAAATACAGTAGTGAAGAAGTCATGTTGAAAACAACAATGGAGAAGAAAACAACAATAACAACAAAATAATACAATAATCGAAATAAGTGTGTCACATATATTAAGACGGAGAGTGTATCTATTTTTTCTATAGGTAGATGCTCCGATCTAGGTCAAAAATGTTGCTACTATAGAACTATAAAGGCCGTACATAAATATGTATCAACGTATATCACATACGTATATATGTATATCAACAGCAAAAAATCAAGTCCTATATGGGTGAATAACATATTATGATTTACACTGTATGTGGGGCGTATATCCATGTATATAAGTAGGGTGCGCGTACCTACGTTAACTTCAGAAAAAGTTATGTATATCAAAAGTGATTTGTCCACGAGTCGAAAATGCATCAGTTTGCATGTTTTGCACAAACTTGACAACTACACCATTAGTGACTAGTCAGACACGACATTATCCCTCAATCATCATTGGAAGTTTTGCTAGCGTTTATATTAAGATAATGATGTCTCCGCGATCCTCAAATTCTGAGTCTGCCTCTGTTGATGATTGGTCACGTGTCTCACGTCACGTGGTGTCAAGGTAAATCCAGTATTAAGACGAATGAAAAGATCATAAACTGATGAAACAATTGAAAGTTCAAGACAAGTTAATATTCAGTAGTCATATACAGTACAGATATACATATAAATTTCGCGATGACTGTCATAAATATTTGGCACAAGTTATATTGGAAACGAAAATGCTCGAAGTTATGAAGTTTAACAACGAAACGATGTCACATTTTTAATCTGGTTCGTTCCCAATTTTGAACGCGAAAACAGCTTCTTCATCAGGTCCCTCATGGGTTCCGAAACAACTGGTGCAAACATTGCATCAGATATACTCAACATACCAGGATTCTGGCTGCTTAGCACTGAGTACACAGTGGCTAATTCGAACCCCGAATTCAAGTTGTAATGTAGAAGTCCTCTAGGGACAATAAACACATCACCTTGTTTAAGAGTCTTTTGGAACACTTGGCTTTTCGTGTCGATGAATCCAGCAATCACCACTCCTTTGCCAACAAACATCATCTCGGAAGCTCGTGGATGAGCATGTGGCATTATCTGCGGAAACATAGTATAATTAATAAGCTCTAATGAAATGATTCACACAATTCAACAATATGGTATCAGAGCAGGTAAGAGAGGTACGTAGAGATAGAATATAATTAAGCAACTAAAAGAGAGTTCTGTCTAAAAGCTTAAACGTTTTTAGATGAGATGGTTCACACAATTCAACAATATGGCACCAGAGAAGGCAAGAGGGGCATGTAGAGACAAATAATATTAATAAGTGTGCTCTTTCTAACAGTTTACACGTTTAGATGAAATGATTCACACAATTCAACAACATGGTACAACATCGCAGGCACGAGGGGCATATGGAGACATATATAAAACAAATTAAGTAATCCAAAAGTGTTCTTTCGTTAACAGTTTAAACATTTAGATGAGATAATTCACACGATTCAACATTACCACGCCATCTACATCCAGATCAGTTCTGGCAACAGATAACCCGAGAGTGTTGAGTCCTGCAAATTCTGCAGCAGTGACTAATGTTGTCGATGAACGTTGAAAGTTATCCGTGTCACCTTCCTTGCTCAAACCAGAGCTTTTGAAATCAGAAGCAGTAATTTGTGCTGGATTCTTGCATGGATAGCCATTTATGAAGATGTTCTTACGTGTTGTATCGGTAGGACAAACATCATAGAGATTATCAGTGTCTTTTGCCCTGCAAAGACAAATGTAAATTGAAAATGCTAATAAGAAACTGATCTTCATGATCATTGTTACTTTTAATGTATGTTGTTTATATCTTTATTCAATATTTGCATATATATATATATAAATATACATATGTGTGCAAATTAGTTCTTGATTGCATTAGTGCGAAGTAATAACCAAAAACTTGGAGTTCAATTCACTAAATCCTTAAGAAAAGATGTCCAATAATTATCAATATGGTTAAATGTCACTCTCCTAAATAACAACTTGTTCTTTTTAATCTTAGATGGATAAACCTGATTAATTGAAAAATATCCAAAGTTTTCATTTTTGATCGAATTCCGTCCAGTAAGCCTCGAGATCTTACCGATGATGTTCAGACGCACCATCCCTTGAAGTAAGTAAAGGGCGCAAAGATGTGGATTTGACCCGCACCCCCTTTCTTTTTCTTTGTTTAGTAGAGATCTACTCCGATGCCTACTGGAGATAGACGTTAAGGTTAAAATGGTAAAAGTCAAGAGATCTAACCTGTTGCTTTTTCTGAATAAAATGTTGAGATGTCTACATTCTTGGGCCAAAATTTTATTGTGTCTGGTTTAAGGATGCCTTTTCAAGATTCCAAATACTCTGTAGAAATAAGAAGGTAAAGTTTTTATTGTTTCTTTTCCAAATTTTATAACATACAGGCGAATTTCGGCGTATTTTCAACTGAATTCATTGTTTTCCACTCGAGCTATATGTACATATGCAAAAAAAATATTTAAGATACGTTCATTCTGAACTCACTTAACTCTAAGTAGGTGTTTGGGTTCAGATCGCGTTCATATCCAAACGCTTACTTAGAGTTACACCCAGAGCAAAAATATATATGTAACGCCAGGAATTTCGCTACTTAGTGTTACCCTTCAATCAAACTATATGAGAAAATTCATAAACGAATCGACGCAATACTTGAACATATTATTAATGAGCATACAGAGTAAAAGCCTACACCAAAACAGATCAAATGCAGTTGATGTTCTTCTAAGAATTCAGAAAGAAGGAAAAATCTTGATGTTCCATTGACGCGTAACAATATCAAAGCTGTCCTCATGGTACGTATCTTCATCCATAGGCGAATCCAGAATTTAAACTAGTTCGTTCTGGTTCTAGTGGTGTTTCAACCTTTTCAAGCAAATAAAATTTGCTCTTTCATTGAAAGTAACAGCTAGGAATATCTTGTTCTATGTTTTGCAGCATCCAAGACTGGATCTTTATGACTGTTATCTCTCTTTCAGAACGTTTTATCAGCGGTGAGCGATACATTTTAGTTCTGCAGAACCTGTGAACCCTATTGTTCGATCTGCCACAGGTTGTGCAAGCACTAGTGTGATGTATGAAGCAGTTCAAGACAACAAATATTGCAATAAGCCTTTCATTGAATTTCCAGCAGAAGTACTAACAGTTTAGTAAAACGAGAAAATAACGCGCGAAGAAGTTTAATACATATTTCTGCAACTATAACACTGGAAAGAACAAAGAAAGATAGATGCCAACTGCCAAGTAACAATAAGTTACATGTATACATTACAATTTATTTTATAATATGTACACATAGTTCGAGTCGAAAGCAATAGGTTCAATTGAACTCACAAAACCTGTCCACATTTGAACTTTACCAATTACTCCTATGAGACATATACCAACATGATGATATTTCATCCAACACTGAACTGTTTGCTATATCAAGTAAACTAGTACAGTAATCTCTTAAATCTTAAACCAGTTACCATAAAAGGTATATGTTACAACATCTCTGCATTTAAGAGAACTTGGATTCTCTCTAAAACTAAAATTCCTCGAGGACCTTTTCACCTACGTTGCTCGAATTCTTCAAAAATGCTCGGTCCGTGTCCTAACAACATTTTAAGAGAGTCCGAGCAACGTAGCTTTTAACTAATCATTAAAAAGTTAAAACAATAGTAAACAAAACTCAAAGTTGTCAACTTTATATTACATAATCAGACCACTCTGATATATGTGAAGTATGATCCATCGTGAAGCTAGGTATCTTATCAAGTCTCTTTGGATTCTCTTTCCCTCCTAGCAACCTCGCCGGATTCCCAACGGCGGTTGTCCTCGCCGGAACTTCCTTCAACACAACAGACCCTGCCCCAATCTTAGCCCCATCTCCAATTCTAACATTTCCAAGAACACAAGTTCCAGCACCAATCAAAACACCATCACCAATCTTAGGATGTCTATCCCCACATGCTTTACCAGTGCCACCTAATGTTACATTATGCAAAATCGAAACATTGTTCCCAATTACAGCAGTTTCACCAACAACAACACCAGTAGCATGATCAAGTAAAATCCCTTTACCAATTTTAGCACCAGGATGAATATCAACAGCAAAAACTTCAGATACTCTGTTTTGTATTAACAGAGCAAGAATTTTCCTCCCTTTAGACCATAATTTATGTGCAATTCTATGAGCTTGACAAGCTAAAAACCCTTTAAAATTCAAGAAACAGTGTACATAACTAATACAAGCAGGGTCCCTTTCTTTAACAGCTCTTAAATCAGCTTTAACAGATTTAATTATATCTGTTTCTTCTGTTAACACCCCAACAAATAAATCAAACAAAGTAGTACTTGGAAGATTAGGATTACCCAATTTCATAGAAAGATGATTAGCTAAAGCTCTCTCCATGGATTCATGAGCTAGAATTGAAGAAACATAATAGCTAGACAAAATTGGTTCTTGGTCAATATCTGACCTAGCTTCCTCTTTCATTTTCAGCCATAGCTCATCTCCCAATTCCTCAATTTTCGAACTTTTTTCTGAAATGGGTTTGCAGGAAACAAGGTCAGGGAAAGTGGGTCGGCAGTATTTGACGTAATTGTAGACATGGTTGTTGATTTGGGGATTGTTTGGGTCACGAATAAGTGGGGTTTTTTGGGGATTTTTAGTTCTTGAAGCGTGAATACAAGCGGCCATGGTTAAAGATGAAAGCTTGAAGGGATTGTGAGAAGAAGAAACTGGTATAAGAGGAAATGGTGATCCGAGAAAACTTGAGGACATAGAAATGGAAGAAGAGAATATGTGGCGTTGGGGAAGAAAGACAAGTATTTATAGAGACGAGAAAATTGTGGATTTTGCTGCCTACGTTTATGGCCCAACGCCATTCATTTGAGTGAACTATTTTTTTTTTAACTTTATCCCGTGTTCGGTAATCGTATTAAAGTTTGACTAATCTAAACTCGTATTTGTATATTGTATGACTCAATTTTAAGAAGCTCTTTCAATAAAAAGAAAATTATATTCAAAATTTAAACTCAAGACGCTTGATTAAGAATAAGATGAGCTGTTATTTTTTATTTGTATTTGTGGGAGTTCGATTAATCTAACTTTACAAATTACGAGGCTCATTTCTAAGGCCGCACTTCCATCAGAATTTCTTCCATACCCAATTAAGGATGGAGGGAACTATTTTTTTTTTAAAAAAATCGCTAGTGGTTAATTCTTGCATTGAAGCCTGAATAATCTAGATTTACTTATATATTCAAAATTTAAATCTTAGATTCCTGATTGAGAATGAAGAAATTCAAATTATTGTACCACAATACATATTGATGAATGAACTACTTTGATATATTCAATGTTTTGTATTTACTTTTTTAAATTAAAAGGAAAATCTCCATTATATTGGGGACTCAAAAAGACATCCATTGATATTACTAAATTATAAAATTTGACTTATTCACTCAATTTTGGAGAAAATAATATTTAATTTTGTTAATATATTTATGATTCAATTTATTTAATATAGTTTAACTCGAAATAAGAATAAAATCAAGGTTTTTAAAGATTAATATTATGTTCCTAGAATTTTCTATATGACATTTTTAAGATTATAAGATTAAAAAATATTTTGATATATTTAATACATTTTTAATTAAAAATATAAAATTTAATTATTTTTATACTTTATTAAATTAATGACAAGAATTAAAATGGAAATAGTAATAAAAATGTTTTATTTTAATTAAATCATGTTACACATATTATAATGTGAAAAAGTATAAGATTTAGGAATAAAAATGATTTATTTGGCGACTTTTGACAAAGGGAAGATGGATATTCTTTGAAAAATGCAATGCCGTATGGGGACATTTTTTACGTCTTAGAAACGCAGCCACAATATAAAAAGAAAAAAATATTTGTGTTTCTTTTAGTTAGTAATATTTAAAATATAGAAGGGATTGTTCAGATGATAAATATATTTTATTTTTAATTTCAAGATAATACAAACAGCTCCTTATCTTGAATAATATTACTAATTAACTTGCACAAATGTAATTTGACTATTTCTACAATTCTACATGGGAAAGAAACAACTATTGTAGTTTGTGTAATCATATAAATTAAAATAATATTTGGATGACCAAAAAGTCTTTGAGGAATCTTTAGTAAAGGATAAGTATTTGATTGATTCAAGTAAATATTAATTGAATCTTAGCATAGTTGGTGATTTATTCATTATTTTATAATTTATTTATAAATTAAAAGTCTTAAGGGGGGGAAAATCACTTCCATGTCAAAAATACACAACTCATTAAACACAAACTTTATAATTTTTAAAGTTAGGTTTCCAGACGAATTAATTGAGGAAATGATTTCTTAAACATGAGTATCACATCTTAAATCTCCTCAATATTTTTATTCTCAAACTTATCAGATAAAACTTATTTAGTAAGTACCATTTATCTCTTTTGTGCGATTATAAATTCTCTTATCAACAACAAAATAAAAAACTAAACTCGTGTTTGTGCTTAAGATTCATATACTGTTAATTAGTATAAATAATTTTCTTATACTATTAAGTCAGACAAATAATATTAATAGATGTAGTTTTTTTTTAATGCGAAATTTGAAATGATAGCAAGAAGTACAACTAGGACTTGAAGTTTATTAATTCGAGATTTTAATTCTTTAAAGTTATTAAGACGATATAAATATTCAATGATTTTTTAAAATATAAATAGAGTTTAAATTAAATCTATCAAGTTTAATTGAATTCGACTATTTTAATACTAGTTTTATCCTTACGTTTGATAGTATAAAAATTATTTACACAAACAAATTCGTATGACAATTAAAGAAACGCAACTAGTGACATGAACATGTCGGAGTTGGTTTGAAAAAACGTACACGCAAACCTTTGAATTTCATCATAATAATTTGGGACCAAAGTTGGGGAGCTGAACTTGGTAACTTTTATTTATTTGTGGAAGTAAATAATTTGTTTTCCTAAACAAATTAAGACACCTAGCAGTAATAAGTGTACGGCAATTTATTAACACTAAAAACAAATGTTGAATTTTAGTGTGTTTATCGTCTTATATGATGTTGTAATGTATAAACATAAAGGAGTTAATATTTTAAAAGGTCATTGAATTATAGAAATTTATCTACAAAAATCATTCTAACTAATATCAATTTAATATAACAAAATAAATTATTTTTTAGGCCATATAAACATGAACCCCATAAATAAATATTTTTAAAAAAAAAGCCATTTTATCCTATTTATCAATGATTCAGTTCTCTGTTTCCAGTTACAAATGAAAATAAATAAATTTTGGGTGTAAAATTCATATTCATAAGAGATCCACTATCACATTACAACCAGCTAGCAACATAAATGTAATGAAATTCTATAAATCACATCAAGGAATTGAAAATAAAAACTACACGTTATTACTCATTAATTGTTTTGGGTTATACACTATATTACTCATTTGTTTATATTATAATTAAATTAATATGTTTGTATATGGAGACTGGACTATCTAATCAAAGTAATCAATAGATGATTGCTTCAGCCAAAAAAAATCTTTTACGAACAGTGGCACAAAATGTAGAAAATGAATATTGAAGCAACGTGGGTATGATGGAGGTTTATAAAATAATTTTATTTGTTATGTCAAATTTACTTTAATAATAAATTAGAAAAAAAAACATCATGTGTTTTTGATAATTTATTATGTCTTGTTAAATTTATTTGATGAAAAATGTTGTTGAATGATTTTTGAAGATAAAAGCTTTAAGTTGAGTGATTTTATTGATATAAAATGAAGTTCAATAACTTTACTTGATAAATTCTCATAGTTTAATGACCTTTTAAAATATTAACTTAAATATAAAGTATGAAGTCCACTCTGTGGACACGAGTTATTTGGGTACTTAAATATACTTACATACTTTTTGCATTCTTCTTAATCGTTAGTTAAAAACGAAAATGATGTAACAATCCAAACTCGATTTCAACTCATAACGCCCTTCAAGAACCTAAGGAACACCCTAATCAAATGACCTAATACAACAAGTATATTTAAGGAATCTTTTTTAAAATATATGATAATTCTTTAAAAATATATACAACATATATATCAAATTTAATTACACGTGTGAAAAAGCGTTAGAAAATAAATACATATATTATTTTGAAATAATATCGTAAACTATATTATAGAATAAATACATATATTATTTTAAAATAATATCATAAACTATATCACATATTCAAATTTATAAATAAAATCATTTTTCGATCGATCAACTCATCCTCAAAGTCGTTTAGGCTCAAGAAGGAAAGCTCATTGCTTAGGTAAGTAAGAAATCTAGGCCAACTTGATCAAAAGCAAATTAACATTTATTTATTTATTAGGCAAAAATAATTAATTAAACAACATTTTTTCTTTTAAAAATTACCAATCATATTCATTAAAAAGAAAGATAATGTGACGTTTGCGATGACATGTTTATTTATTTTATTCTGGAAGATTTCTTCTTTGGTCAAGGACCTCATGAGTCATGGGACCGCCACTATACTAGGCCCTACCACATCAAGGACTTTAAATTGATTGATCGACGATAATAACATATTTAGTATAATTTTATAAATTGATATAAATAAAATATAAGTGAATTTTATTTTTATATTGACAAAGTTGAGGAATTATTTTTTATTAGACATAAATTAATATGATTGAATATGAAATTTAAAATAAAAGAAAAAAAATTCAAAATTTATACTTAAAAATAAACTATGATAGGTTAAATAAAAAGTTTAAAATCAAATTGTTAGTAAATATCGAAGAGTGTCATTCTTTTTTCTAGACCAACTAAAAAGAAGAAAGTGTAAAAAAAAGTTGAAACTAGAGGTATTATTTCGATCTAGTTTGTGTGACACGTTTTTAAGTAATAAATTTAAATAATTTTTATTTATTTTTGTATTTCATATAAATCTAGATAATGTCACATAAATTAAAATAGCGAAAATATTATATTTCAACGTAATTTGACTAATTCTAACCATATTATTCAATCCACTTTTTTCAAAGTCTTGTGTAATTAATACAACTCCGATGAATTTTCATTAATTTTTTCCTAACAGTAGGGAAGTGACTTGGAAATTGAACGTTTGGATTTTATTTTTTTCATTAAATAATTCAGTATTGATAGAGAGACGATATATAATAATATATAATTAATGTGTGCCTTTAATTTAATTGTACAATTTCTTAGTAATTATAATGGTCAAGTGGCAATACATAATATAGTCGACAAGACAAAATTAAAATGAATTGTCTGCCATTTGGGAGATGACAATAACTAATAAGGATATATCGTGGGATTGCTTGACCTTTAATTAGAGGTCTTGACTTTGGAGAAAAATCTGTTGGGAGCGATATGTGTGATTGAATTTAGCCAAACTCCAATGTAGACTCCAAACACCACATGAAAAACAAAAATAAAAAAGCTAATGTTTTCTTGAAGGAAACAAATATATAAACGTGACAATAAGAGAATTTCTTACTTATTTTTTTGAGTTCGATATGTATGCAATAAATATATAGTATTATTCTAAAAATATTTATATGTAATTTAGATAAATATACAAGAGATGAGAGTGAGAAGAACGGAAGGTATGGCTTACAGAACTGCGTGAAGATGAAGTGTATTGAAAGAAGAAAAGAACATCATCATAAGAAAATGAGAAATCTTTGAATTTGAACTAAAATTATTAAATTTGCCATATATGTTCATGGTGTGCACTATTCAGATGAAATCGAATAACCAAACCAAATCAAACCGAATTTTTATTTGGATTGGTTTTTTGGTTTTTCGGATTGGTTTTGGATTAATAAATTACTTTGTTTGATTTTTTGGTTTGGTTTCGGATTTAAAAAAATAAAAGCCGAAAACCAAAAAAAACCAATTTTTTATATATATATATATATATTTAGGCTTAGAATTAAGTTGGAGTTAACCACTTTTGTCCCTTTTTGGTTATTGCCATGATGATTACGTTTATATTTTATGTTTGAATTACATCTATAATAGGTATACTTATAAGTATTGTGTTTTAAGTTTTATTTATGATTTATATTAGAAAGTATATTTTAGGGATTAAATATTTTTACTTTGGTTATATATGTTATTAATTATTGACATAACCGAATAACCAAACCGGAAAAAGCCAAACCGAATAGAGGAAAACCAAATCAAACCAAATTTATTTTGGATCGGATTGGATTACACTTTTACAAAACCAAAAACCAAAAAATCCAAACCGAATAGTATAAAATCAAACCAAAAAACTGAATGCACACCCCTACCTGTAACTCCAAAAAAGGACAAGTGGAATAGATTTTTTTTGAATTTAAACTAAAGTTACTAAACTTTACTGATTTATATAGTAAACGATACATTCACCCTTTTTTCCAGAAGAGGTCAAAGTGGATAAAATTGATATTCGAATTTGGCATCACAAACAGAACACATAGCATAATATCAGATATTAGTCAAAAAAAGACGGGAATATTATTGGTGGGGTCAATTATTTTTATGATCGTGAAAACTTTAGTATAAAAAAATAAATAAAAATATGTATGGTTGGAAGTGCTTCATGAATCTATATTCTGAACCATTGGAGTTAAAAAGCATTTGCCTTTTCAACTTCTTTAGGGGTCGCCGCATCCCACAATAAGCAAAATAGGATTAGATTTTCTTTGATTTCTCGTTCGGGATTTGATACTCATTTTAGGGTCTGATTAAATTACAATATTTTTTAAGAAAGACGACTACATATTCATAGTTCCTTGACATCATTCACATTTGTTGGTCTGTTACATGCCTTATAATCTAATGTTGGAAAGTTCCACATTGAGATATATAAATGTTTCCTAATAAACGACTTTAGAATTAGAACTCAAATTTAAAATATATGGTTAAGAATGAAGGAGTGGATCTCAGATACATACGAATCCCATTAGATATATATATCTGAAATTTCAGATATGCGAGCGAGATATTAGAGCATCAAGAGAGATGAGAAGGAGGCGAACGAGATTTATCAATGTATTACAGATACATGCAAATCCACTTGGATATCTAAAACATATTACATCTAATTTTGATGTCATGTATATATATATATATATATATATTGAATGTATCTGGACGCACCAAAAGGACACATGTGAATCTTGAATACAGTGTATCTAGAACATACTACACTTAATTTTGACCCCATGTACAGTGTATCTAGAACATATTACACCTAATTTTGACCCCATGTATCCCAATATACATGTATCTGGACATATCTGAATGTACCAAAATTTGATAAGATTTATAATATTACAATCTAGCATATATCTAATTAATTAGTTCCTAAGTTAGTGAAATTTAAGATCCATAAAATTATGCCCCCGCAAAAATAATAATTTACAAGTGATTAAATTGGGCCTCATCTTTGTGCATTTTGGTTTAAGTTGGGCTGGAACTTGTAGCCACTTAAAAAGCCCATTTTATGAGCCCATCAAACTATTGTTTCAATTCTTCTTTCTTTGTTCTAAAAATGTCAATTATTAGTTATAAAGTATGATATACAATTAAATGAGGATAATTGAATTGGGACATTTCTAAATTACTTTACATAATTAGTCAAACTCAAAAATAATGTTATTTAATTCTATTAATTCTTTTATAAAATTGAGTTTATTATGATTTAATGGCATCAATTATCCATTTGGGCAATACATTATAGGTTAAAAAATGGCGCCAATGTTTTACTAAGAAAAAAAAAAAGGCGCCTAAAAAAAAGGGCGGCAATTTTGTTGTTAATGGTAAATAGAATTCTTATACTTGAAAGAGTTGGAGAACGACTGAATTTGTGATAAGTTATGAGAACTTAAATAAATCAATAATTAATAATTCATTGAAACATAGTTATTTTTTATGTGAAAACATCATGAAAAATATTGTGGATTTTGATCTTAAACAAGTAAATTCGTCATGTGTTATGGTAACTTAAATAAGTCAATAATTAATAATTCATCGAAACATAGTTATCTTTAATGCAAAAACATCATGATAATGTTATGAATTTCGATCTTAATAACCAAGTGAATCTGTCATACGTTACGAGAACTTAAATAATTTGGTAACTGAAAACTCATTGAGATATAGTCGGTAATGGTATGAACTTAAAGTTTGACCCTTTTAAGTATGAAATCCACGAAAAAATGACTACTTTTCAATGACTTTTGCTATGCATTTATTTCTAAATAATAAATACTCTTCGAATATACCTGAAGTCTAAGGGTAGAATTTTCATAATATAAATGAATAAAAGTACTTAATTTTAATATACAAGGAGTATATCCAAAACTAACCCATATTATATTATAAGAGTATTAAAGTGTAATTATATCTAAAAAATCATATTTACATAATCTTTTCACTAAATCACATTATTTAATCTTCTTCTACTATTAGAATTCTTCACATCAAATTTCCATTTCCCTTTCATTTTCACCTATAAATAAATTCATCACTATACTTAATTTTCATCTCAATTAAACTTCCAAAACAAAAATTACTAATTTTTTTTTCTCAAGATGAACTTTAAATATTTTATCAACATTTGGAGTTTGATGTTTTTGTTCATTTTTTGTGCTAGTAAATTGGAGGCTCAACGTTACGTTACGTGGGACGATATTAAGATGAACTTTGATAATATTGATATAAGTAATGGAATTTTACGCAAGTCTCAAGGAATTATTGTAGTCGATTCGAATGGTAACGGAGACTCCGTTACTGTACAAGGTGCAATCGACATGGTCCCCGATTTTAATTTTCAACGAATCAAAATTCTTGTTCGTCCCGGACTCTATAGGTATTTATCTATGTATATGTATCGATGGTGTAAAAAGTTACGATGTTTTGAATTCAAACTCTATGTTTTTTTTCATCCTTTGTTAGAAATGGAATCACACATGGGAATAGTCATGATTAGTGTTACTTTTTGTGTTTTAATTAAATTTTTTTTTGGTTTAATTTATTCTTTTAAGATTTTCATGTTTGATACATTGAAATTAATATATGTTCTCTTTTTGTCACATAATTAAAGCAAATATTTATATTAAAACTAGATTAGTCTGTACAGATACATATCTATCTATAGACTATATATACTAGTCAATGAGTATTAAGTATTTAATTTTTTTTTAGTTTTAGATCTATAATTACAAAAGGTTCGAGTATTTAAAGATTGAAACCGTAAAATTTATATTCTAGATCTATTTCTTAATTATAGTGTCGTGCCACTCTTGTGGAATTTTACTTTTTAATTATTACTTTCTTCATTCATCTTTACCTGTCGAGTATAATAAAAATAACTGTCATCTAATTTTACATCTTCAATATAGAAAATCAAGAAACAATTTATCATTTTGTGTCTGTTTTATCCTTGTCATTCATTTCCAACATTTCCATGCCTTATAATTAATAAAGGCAATACATTAAAATTAGCCTTTTGTTTATCGTTGCGTAAGAGGGCATGTCAAGTCGAAGATTTGACAAGTAAAGATGAACAGAGGGAGCATATGTTAAGATTTAGTTGTATAGTTTGTGATTTGTTTTTTTTTAATTTTGTTATGCAGAGAAAAAGTGTATATTCCATCTTCAAAGCCATTTATTTCATTAATTGGTAGTGAA
>JAJOOO010005476.1:0-17203 GCA_029582685.1 Solanum piurae | reverse complement strand
TAAAGATGAAAGTGTATCATGTCATGTCTAACAACCTTTCTCTAGTGCTAATTCGGCCTATCATAAGTTCATAACCTCTCCTCGTATCCACTATATTCAACTTCTCGCACCTCCTCACTTGGCATTTGCACTTCAACTTGAATAATCAACATAACCGACCTCAAATTATTTGAATTTAAGGCATGCAAGGTAAGAACCCAAACAAGTGGCCTCAACTAATTTAAATAAATATGTAAGTAAGAACTTGCTAACGCTGACTGAAAAATAATAATACATTAATTGCGTTGTTTTAGTAGTATTATGTAAAAGTGTGCAATCCGCATCCATGGAAAAATCTTAAAGATCTAATTAATATTGATGAGTGATCACTTTCTCACCTTGTAATTCCTGGCCAAAGTCCCATTCACTTGATTAATCCATGAATACACTAAGATTAGGGATTCTTTCGTTTATGTCCCTTAAACCAAACATAATTACCAACACCAGCTAAAATATACAAAACACATACACTAATTATGTATATGTGTATATTTATACTTAAACTAATAAAATTACCCACGCTAAAATAATATTTAAAACCTACCAGTCATTAAAACTAAAACACTATGTTATCTTACATACAAAATTGCATAGTAACAAACATTAATAATGTAAAGGAAAAATAAAAATTATTACATCTTATCATTTATCCTTAATAACATAAGCATAAATTAATGACTCTAAAAATACATACCATGATCTGTAACAAAAACAATGGTGTCAGTGAACCACTCAACATGAGTAAAGTACACAAATATTTAATTGTGAAGAAGAAGAGGAGGTTCAGAATTTTCATTGTTTTTAAATGAGAGGAAATCCCTCCATTTATTGACAACAAAGGTTAGTGTGAACAAATGTTTATTGTGTCTTGTCGGAAAGGTTACAACTATTTGGAAAAGTTGCAACCTTTCGAAAAGGTCACAATCTTTCATAAAAGTCGCAACTTTTCATAAAAGGAGAAGGCTAGTTTTGAAAATAAATAAATTAAAAGGGAATGCTTGTTTGTGGTGGCGCCACGTAGGTGGGTCTTAGGTTCTCTTTTATATATATATATATATATATATATATATATGATATACACACACAAAAACTATATGTTTACTGGCTATTTTCTAAACTAGATCACCAAAAGTCATAGAACTATAACTATCCCTTAAATTAGTACTTAAACAATGCAACCAACCAAAGGATACGCATTAAGATCATAGCAGAATACGCATGTATGTCAAACCAAAATTGTAACTATATGGTAATAGTATGCTATAGATTACAAAAACATTCATAGCAGTGCGAAGAGGTACAAAATTTTACAGTAATACTGACACAGGAAAAAAGTGCCTATTCAGTACCCCCACAAACCACGTCTTCAGAGCTCTCCCATTAGTATTAGAAAGAATGGCTTTTGAATTTGAAGAACAAAAATACATTAGAGCAATTTATAACTCATGCATCCAGCAAGAAATAGAGAAAACTTTCCCAATCGCGATCGCCTATACAAGTGAACCTCATTAGTTTCCCCCTAGCAACTTGAAAATTTTTGTGCAATGTAGATGTATGCATCCAAGATGAAGATAGGATAAATAAGTTTTGGCCCTTACCATAGCTTCAGAGAATAATAAGCAGCCTTGGAAATCTATAAAAAAAAATTAGTGTTGCTCCCTTTTCAATCTGCCCATAAAGAGAGAGAGAGGCATGTCATCCCCTACTTCAGTACACTCCCTTTTCTTCATTCTTCCCATGAAAGAAGAGAGGGGCATGTCATCCTCTACTTCAGTTCCTGATATCTCATTGGAACTGGTGCATTCTTGTTTACTTCTCTTCTCCATCCCATCATGACCACCAGATATACAAGATCTGCTAGAGTGATCTCCAGACATAGCTTTACTTTGAGCTTTGCCCGGATGCAACCTGGCAACCTTAGTAGAAGACGATGAACTTACCTTTGCTCGCGATTTACGGACAAAAGAAGCAAGGGTCATGCAGTCATCTGCTGTTTGCGGCAGATTATCTAAGGAAGACCTGATATTATTCTCCAATTGATTGCATTCATTAAGCTTATGACAGACGGAAGCTCCATAATTCTCACCTTCCCGAGTGCCAGGTGTTGCAGAAGCTTCTAACTGACTAGCATTTTCATCAGTGCACACTACAGCATTCCTTTGAAAAAGTAAAGAGTCATCCTGGAACCCTGTTGTAGAGGCATTTTCATTCTCACCAACATTGAGATCAGCTGTCCCTATATCCAAGTGTGGATGTGCCAATGGAGGACCTTGAGGGCTAATACAGGGATCATCATATTCACTTGCGGAATGGCATTTATCCATAACATTCTTGGCCTTCCTGCTGTCTTGAACAAGTGACTCAGCCTCTTCAACAACTGCCATTGACGAAGACAGATTTGGCAAAGATGATGAACTCTCTCTACTCTTTTGCTTCACTAACGAACTGGCTCTTCTCCTCCTCTTGCAGATATTGCCATCTGCAGTAGTAGATTCAACCGTACTGGAAGCAGAGGGGCCAGTTCTACTCTTTTTCTTCACCAGTGAACTGGTACTCCTCCTCCTCCTCTTGCAGATATTGCCATCTGCAATAGTAGACTCACTGGAAGCAGAAGCCTCTGGAACCTTATCATTTGGTGTAGATTTTTTTGTCTTTCTAGGACGCAGTTTAGACGGTCTTTTATTCTTTATTGCATCATTACAACCCTGGTCTCTAGAAGGTAACAAACTGCTGTTTATAAGATCAGAAGACTCTGGACCTTCACTCCCCTCTGCATGTCGCTTCTCCATTTCACACATTGCATCACACCTAGGAGCCATATCATCCCTTGTTGCTCTGGGCCTACAAAAAAAAACTAAAACAATCAGAAAAGCAACCTAGCAGCTAAAAACGCACCCCTTCCACAAATACTTGTGTAGTCATGACCAGACAACTCTTTCCTAAGCAAATAGCAGTTTGTGAAAGAATCTTAGCATCCTCCTAAGACCTTAAGACTATGAGTGGAGCTGCCCAGGACTATATTGGCCCCCATGAAAACCTTACATAACTGATGAGGAACAAGTGCATTCTCTAAACCTTCCACAGCACACGTAACTTGCATCTTGGGTTTACACATGAACTGGATAGTTTTTCTTGTTGAGAAGATTGGAAGTGTGAACCAAATGTAGGGAGAGAGATTAGGCTCAACAGGCTGAAAAATGGGCCTGGGGCTGAGAGGAGAGTAGGCTCAACAAGCTGAAAAGTGGGCCTGGAGCTGAGAGGAGAGTAGGCTCAACATGCGAAGGAGTGGGTTTGGAGCAAAGCTTGTGGCTCAATGGGCTCAATTGAGAGAGAAGTTCAGAGCATTTTCGAGGACTAAACTGGGAGAAAGAAGCCCAGAGCAATAAAATATGAGGAATGTTATTGTGCAAATGGGTACATCAAAGTTTGGCTTTGATACCATGTGAAAGAATCTAAATGTCCAACCCAAGTCTCTACAAGATGGAGTGGGGCAGGACTTTATATACTTCAATGGATGCCCTTACAAAAAATCGAGTGTGAATGACCTTAATGATTGTTTCAGAAGAGTATGTTTTACACCAATACTAGCTTGACAACTCAAAGCAAGGTCGACATCCATCCCTCTTAAATTGATAAACAAATGACCCACCAAACAAGGACAGATTGCGCGGTAGCAGCCAGTTCAAGGAAGTGAAACTAGGATGGGAAACTTTCCTTCTTTTACTTTTAAGTAGGACCCTCTCCTCGGACAAGTTTATTCTCTTACACTTCATTTAACAATTACTCCGCTGATCCACAATAAATTATTTTTTAAAATAAAAAAAAGGAAGTATTATTATTTTTCTTCCAGATTTGTTAACTGATAAATTATATGAACAAATTTCTAAAAGTCCTCTCAATACTTCTTTATACTTCCCCATGAATTGATTAGGGTAATTTAGTCAAATAACCTCATAATTAATATTTATTAGGTGGTTTACTTGATGGGTGTGCCAAAATCTCAAAAATCACTTATTGTGGAACAGAGGACCAAATAAGTTGCAATAACATCTATAATCAGATGGGATAATCAGTCCCAAGTGGCCATTTAAAATTTTAAAGAATCATTACCTATCATCTCCCTCCGCTGCCGCCAGCCCCAAGAAAAAAACATTTCTTTTGGGCAGCGGGGGAGAAATAAGCTATAGCACACACAAACTAATTTGAGATTGAGATGCAGTTGCTTCATTGATTGAAGCAGGAGGTAGGGAGCTATACAGCGTAAATGACAATAAGGCATCAGCCAGCCACTACCAGAAGAAAATTCATCCAAAGGGAAGATAGTTTCAAATTTCTCCTCTTTGAATAGGGAGTGACAGTGAATTAAATAAGCACAACACATGTAGCAAAAATATCTGGAGCACAGTTATTGAATGCATACCGTAGTTTCCTCTTTTTATTCGCAGAAGTAGTTTCACATCCAACTCTAGAACTAAGTTTCTGTGTCGGAACTATGACATTGGGTCTAAGGGCAGGTCTTTCATCCTCCCTGTCAACGAAGTTGGAAATAAAAGCTTCTCGTCGTATCTTTTTAGCTTCTTTCAGCATAGAAACTTCATCTGGAAATAGCACAATCCATCTCCTGTACTTCAGAAGAATTGAATAAGAAACAAATCTGGATAACACCTAGCATATATTCTAATATGGTGCACAATTAATGAGAAATAATATTGACCTCCCACCCTACAGGGAAAATACACAAATAAGACAGGAGCTGGCTCGCCCAAATAAAAATGCTACAAGGAACCCACCCCACCCTCACCCACCCAGATTAGACCATAATAACAAAACATCCATACCTGCGACACTGATTGTCAGTACGTGGAGGAATGCATGCAGCAACCTTGGACCAGGAATATCCATGTTCATCAATGGCTGATTTTAACTTCAAATCCTCCTCTTCTGTCCACTCATCCAACTTCAAAGAAGGATCTAAGCTATTGACCCATCTGAATCAACAGCAACAAAACAAACCCAATAAGAATGGTAACAGCTATTTCCACCTTACTCGTCAAAGTCAGACAGATAATAAATACCTTTCTCTACATTGTACATGAGTCCGCCCAGGTACATATTGAGCAACCTTCTTCCAAATTGGAGTTCGCCAAGGCACAGATTGAACTACATTCCTCCAAGTTTTAGGATAAAAAAGCATCACAGCAACTTTCAATCGCTTATCTTCATCAGCACTCCATTTCCCGCACCTTTTCATTGCTGGATGAATAGATTTAATCCACCTGGGGGTTTAAAAAAAAAAAAGTCACTAGCTTAATTGAGAGTAACATCATGGAGAACACCAAACTGCAAATTGCTTAGAAAAGCACCGAGTAGAAAAACATGTGAAAAGCAAACCCAAACACGAATAACATTTGGGATTCAGAAGCCTCAAATTTAACTATGTATTCCCTTCTAATTCTCCTCCTCCCCAATCCTTTGGATGAGATACAGTACAACATCAGTACAAATATACCAAACTTTAGACCATCCAACAAAACCTTACAAAAGTAGCTACATAATCTCCAAAGAAATTGTTGAAAATCATTTATGAAATAGCAGAAGGCAAATTTAGTTACATAGTCTCAGAAGGAATTGTTGTCAGTAATTGATGAAATAGCAGAAGGCAACGTTTAATTTGCCAAGGCACATTTTTAAAGGCCAAAGAGAACCAATAAATCTATAGATCCTACTCTAGAATCTAGACACTGGACCTACATAAAAGATGGCCAATCGCAAACATCAACTTTGAAGTTTTAACAAAAGTAGTACTGAATACAGTGTTATGAAAAATTACCACTTCGACAACAGAAGTAATATATGTGATCCTTTAATACATTATGAGAACTGAGTAGAATTATAGTACCTTGAAAAAAATATTAAATCACGATGAGGAGATGACTCACCTATTGGAGCACTGAGTACCTGTCCGACCTTCAATGACAGAAGCAACAAACTGCCAATTGCTCTCACCAAAAGTCTCCACAGCAGCAGAGAGTCTAATATCCTCCTCATCTGTCCATTCCCGCCTAATGATTGAAGCATTCAAACTCCTCTGATAATGTGATAAGCACTGAAATGGAGTCCTACATACTCCTAACGATGTAGAAATATCAACCCAGTTACTCATTTTTTTCTGCTGGACAGCTTGCAATAGGTTCTTTTCTTCTAATAAATCCCATCCTTCATGTTTAATTAAGGGGTCTTCCCAGTTCAACCACCTGAAGGGATTTAGGAGAGAACAAGACCATTACTCTCAATTACCTCATCAAAAAAAAAGAACATATCTCTCAATTGATGAAAAAAGGAAAATTGAATTCAAAGCCCCTCAACACTAAACTAATGATAATAGAAGCACCACTGAGAAGGAAATTTGGCATCTCCATTAATGCACACATCAATCTTAGACTTGCAGTAGCTAAAACTTTGTTTCTTAAATGAGGAGACCACACAGGGTCATTTATGGTACTTAAGATCTGACCGTAATATGGAATTTGTAGAAGTGCAGTACTAATGTTATATTTAAGTATATGTGGTTTTTCATATTCATTTAAATGCTCATGAGATTCATGGATCAATATGATATCAATGCATATCCATTATATGCAATCATTAGACTTCCAAAAGGTGACTGTAATATTGAACTTCAAGATCATCAGGAGTGCAATAATAATGTTAAATAAAAGAGTATATGTCCACTCATGTTAACGTATATCTTCATAAAACTTGTGGTAGTTTAGATAATAAGATGGCTTTTAGAGAGAGAGGGACTCAAAGGAAATAATTTCCTCTACGGCACTGATGTTGGACGGAGGAGGCAGAAGACTGAGGGAGGGAAGGAACCAAAGTTCAGATTTTCATAAGGGCGTATCTTGGAAAGAATTGAGTTCCTCACGACATGCTTGGTGGGGAAGTTCAAGAAGAGAGCGGCTTCACCAGTTCTTGTCTTATACTAGGCTGCTAAGGCATAGACTATATCCAGTGATTTAGCCATGAGGCTATGGTGGGATTTGCTTAGGTGGTTCAGCTTGCCGTGGATATGTGAAGAATCGTAAAAGATTTTATGCCTTTCTGGAAGAGCGGGAGAGGAAGGAGAAGATGTGGGGCGTGAAATGTCGCTCCACTCGCAATGTTTGGAGAGAGAAATAGGAGAGATTTTGAAGGGGTAGATATGAGCTTTACACAGTTGAGTAACCTCCCATCCCTTACTTTCTTTCAGTGCACCATGTAGTCCCTCGTTGTATAGAAGATTGGGTGGCCTTTGTGGATAATCGTATTTTTTTGTAGTTACTCTACTTTTTGGTATACCACTTGTAATACAATCATGTTTTTGGTCATGTTATTAACGAAAATACTTCTACTTGATCAAAAAAAAAAAACTTGGGGCATGTCCCTTAAATGTTTAACAAAAAGTTTATATTCTCATAAATTAGCAAACCAAGTATTATCTTTACTTGGAATCCAATACAAACGTTGATCCTATCACTTTTTAGGCTCTTCTAATCCTTAACTTGGATGATAAGCCATTAAGCATGCAATTCTGACAATTTGGAGTCATGATTCAGCAAATGTTCTCCATAACTTATTATGGATCAAAAGGACATGATTCCCGATATTCATATTATAATCAATAGACACAGCAAAAATCAAAATTTTGATATAATTTTTCATATACATGCATGCATGCATAGAAACGGACAAATACCCAACAACAATTACCTAATTCAAGTATTAAACGTCATTTATACTATGGAATGTAATGTCATTATTTCGTACGGGGAAAGGCATTTTAATTCTACCTTGATTGACATTCAGCACCAGAACGACCAGGAAGATACATGGAAGCTACTTGATCCCAATTGACCTTGGGTAGAAATAACCTCATGGTCTCGGGGGTAATTGTGAGGTCTCTGATTGAGGCAATGACATCATCAAGATCACCAGATTCTCTAGAACATCCATCCTCATCACTGCAAAAGAGTTTGATAAGACCAAATCATCCCAAAAGAGCTAATGTGGTGGCAACATGGAGTATTTTTCAGACACAAGTTAAATTAAATCACTCAGTTAAGCTTATCATGTTTTGTCTCATCACAGAAACCATTTGACCATCATGATCTCAAGTTCTTTTAAAAAAATTCCACTTGTTAGAGTAGTGCTCATTTCTCCCGAGACTTCTGCTTACAAGTGTATTGATAATAGTACTTCAATATTTTGAACAGCACAAGTTGATAAAACCAGTCATAACCAAATGCCTTCATGTTCCAACATCCAGAATTCAACTTCATATCCAAATAAACAAAAGCAAGAAAATAAAACCGAAGCCAATAAACTGAGAGAAACACAAAAAAAGACAGAGAATAAAAGGGTGGGGAGAAAGTGGAAGAGATAACTGAGAAGAAATTAGGGCCTCCGTCAATGAATATTCTTCAAAACCAAACTGCATACCATTTTTAATTCACTAAAAATGAGAATTTCCAATCACCATAGCATATTTGCTATTCGTACAGGAATCCTCAGCTGGTATCGCAATAAGAGAACGCACACAGACACACAGAGAGATGGAAATGAGGGCTCAAAGTTGCAGAAAAACACTTTACAGGCTGGGAAGAAGGGAGTGGAAGTCAAACACTTGACAACATTAAGCTATAATGGCGGCATTGAAGAAAACCTCAGACAATTCTCCAGAATAGTACAAAAGAAAAACACACTTTGGTAGTATTAGCTTCAGTTTTTTGACACAATTTCTAATCCAGCAATCTAATCCAGCAATATAGAGACTTCCATTACACCATCAATACACTACTTTATTAGAACATCATTTGCACATGTAACTTTTGTTTTTGAATTGCACCTGTAAATTTAATAATGTAAAGATTATGATAATCTCATGTCGCCAAACAGTTGATCCCAATATTTTGGCCTAAAAGTGTAAAATTAAAAACCAACATTATTTGTTCTTGCGCATAAATCAAAAAAAAATATCTATAGCTAGAAAAGAACCACAAATGATTGAATTGGTGCACTAACAATAAGGTATCCACTTCAAACTTAGAAGTCATATAAGAAAGGCATCCTGTCTCTTTATGATTACCTCCAATAAGGACCGTCAAGATAAAGATCACTTGATTTTCAACAATAATAGCATGGGGATCAACTTTTTTCCAAGTCCTATCACCCCCACAGGCCCACACTCACTCAAAGTTGTTGAAAATTGTACGGGCGCAGGTATCTGACACAGGTGGGGATATCTAGAGATCAAAGTCATTACATAAAACTTATAGCATGGGGGGGTATGAATTGGCACAGTTTTAAAAAGATATTTTTTTAGTGAACAGTACAATTTAACTCTGTTGCTATTTAATTAAATCAAGTGACCAACAATTATACTTTTCCCATCACCGATCTGCCAACTTTCCTGGTTACTCTTCAACCGGAAATTCAAATAAAAGCAGTACTGATATTTATAAAGATTTGCATCACTGTACCCTTTTCTAATGGCCGAGAATAGAATCCATTCATTGTCTGCTGCAACAAGATTTTTCCACCGTTCTTATGATTTTCTATGAGATAAATAGGTCTACTAAATTGGGGAAATTCCTATGTTGGAGAATTTATATAAAATCAAGTTATATATCTCAATTATGTTATTAACAGCTTTGTAGGAAAGAGAGCTCCATAACCGTATTTCTTTCCGGTGATTATTCACTATTAAAGCGAACTACTCAGGCAATGTTCACTATCGCGATGACTTTTTCTTTCTTATACATATTAAAGTCGAGAGAAATCATATAAAAAAGTTGTAAAATATTTCTACTATTATGTCAGCAAAATCAGAAAACCCGTGAACTAAGAAACTTAGAAAGTTCATGAAAATCAAAATCCTATATAAGGAGTCTCTGTTATATCATTTTAACAACCTAATTCATCAAGCGTGGTCTCTTCTATTTTATCATCACAAAATTATAAGTAAAAAAGGAAGTTGAAATTGGAACTCTTAGGTGAAAGAATGGATTATAATTACACATACAATCCTTATAAATGTTCCTTTTTAAACTGGTAAATAAGTATTTTTGAGAAAAGAACTGGAGGGAAGTATTTTATTGATATTAACAGCAATTATATGATACTTGTATAAATGTTAAACAATAATCATGAATGGGTTGAACTACAGATTCTAATCCAGGCAAAAAAGGGGAAATCGTCTATTTTGAATACCATGATTAGTCAATCAACCTTAATCTTATCAGTTTGATGGATAAGATATTTGCTGATACATATTAGCGTCATCCAAGAACATGGAGGAGAAAACAGGAAATCATTGAGAGGCACAAGATTTATATGAAAGTTGACCAGTATTAGAACGCTAGTGTTGTTGCTCATTTCATTATTGTGAGAGAACATGTATATGTGCATACAAGTGCTGTATGAGAAGGAATCTAATCAGAGAGAAGAGTTGCCTCATTAACATAGCAACTGCAGGGAGAAATGTACCTTAGAAGATTGACCGAGCGTTGAAGTAACATCTCTTGAAATTGTTGTTTCACTCCTTTCGCAAGATTTTCACTCTCTTCCTTGGACCACTCCTTGCGACTCAATGAGACAGCAAAATGTGTCAATGCCTCCCTATAGCTAGCAACATGAGAATTCTCAGGCGGTCCACAATGCGTTGCAGATAACTTCTTTCCCTGGAGTTGTAAAAACAATTTAGGATCAGAAGGTTATATACAACAGTAACCTTTTTTTTCCATTAGTACAACTTGCATCAACAAACTTTTTTGATGACCCAAAACTTGCATCAACAAATGTATGCCTTCTATTCCTGATAAGTACAACTTGCATCAACAAATGTATGCTTTTTTTCATGATAAGTACAACTTGCTTCTCATATAATACGAGCATCCCCAGGAAAGCAATATTTTTAACAAGTCTCACAATGTTGTTTGTAATTTCCAAATATGTTATCACAAGAGAAGAATCTATTACCAAGCTCATTTGGGATTGAGGTGTTGTAGTAGTTGCTTAACATAAAAATTCAAGCTTTCAGAAGATGCAATCCATATATTTGCACATATTAACCTTCTCACCCAGTTACACATGATACGATACTGGTATACCAAGTTTTTTAAAAAAAATATATATCATACAAATATAAAAGAAAAGGTTGCGCAATATATGATCAATCAACTAGAATGAGAAAACAAAGGAACGCAAGGCTGTCAGTGTTCAATAAGCAATTTATTGGCATAGATAAATGCAGGAAACAGGAAAGCCACACATGTCCATTGATGACATATTTGGCACACCTCAAGAAAAAACTTCTGATAGTTGTACACTAAACAACACTATACAAAAACTTACATGTTTTGAGAAAACAAAATACTAATACTTCTGTTCTTGTATATTCAAGTTGTCCCACGCAAAAGTAATCTTTTGACAACAAACTCAGAACCGCATATGGTTTTGTTTTTATTATCTGGTGGTCTGGCCTAAAGAATGAGCAAGGTTAGGAAAAAATGAAATGAGACATAAGACAGCTAAATGAACCCTAAATCTTAAGTGGTCGTGTGTTCTTACCCTAAATTATTTCATGCATGCAGCAATATAAGATGGAATTCAACAAAGTAATAAATAATAAAGCTTGCAGTAATTGGCAGTTAGCACTGCTGACCTTTGCACTGAACCTTTGCTTTGGCAAAGAAATTAACTGGACACGAGCATCTCTTTTCTGTGACAAGGCCCGCCCCATTCTCTTTTTGCATGTGAGCTGAAAGCTCTTAAGGATCTTGACCCGCTCCGTCAATTTTTTCAACTCTTCCAATCTTGCTTCAGTTTGCATCATCTTATCCCGCATAACTTTCTGACAAGACCTATTCTTCCTTATGGCATCAAGAAATGCATGTGCTGATTTTGGTAAGCAAGAATTAACTGATGCTGCTATGGTTTCAGCACCAGAGTCATGCCCCTCAGTGAGATTCTGAGAACTAGCAACGTCATTACTGCATCCTTCAGAAATCTGTATGGTTCTATCTACACAAGCGGGAAACCCTTCCTCAGCATTAGTTCTCTCTACAAACAAATTATTGGAAGTTTCCTTTTCCGAGGATATGTTAGTGACACCAACCTGCTCAAATTTATCTAAAGGACTCTCCTTTCTTCTATTCCCAGAATCTGTATAAATTATAATATAAAATTTAGTCACAAATAAGACATGCATAAAAAGATGGTAAAATATTCTTGATCGCCAACAAACAAACAAGTATTTATCTCCTGTAATGTTAGATAGAATGAACGATTTATCCCTAATTACGATTCAAATTAAAGACTAGCAATGAGTATAGTTAAAATTCAAAATCTAAATCAACAACGGAAATAGTCTACCATCATCGTAGGCCGCAAAACGGCGCTCAATAGCACGTAAGGTTTCTAAATCATTCTCTTCATCACCCTCTGAGCCAGGTGGAAAAATAGAGCACAATGGTTTCAAACTTATAGGCTCGCGAAGCTCCGTTGATAGGGCAAATCGCTCTTGTAACCCACGTACGAACGCAATGTCATCGTCGTTGGCGTCTGAAACAGAGGGCGTTACATCATCATCGTAGACGACGTGGCCACCGGCAACATCGCCGGTGGAAGATGAAGGTTGGAGGTCGTCGGCGTCCTTGCCAGCGAAAAGACAAGCTTTCTTGAGGGCTTCCATATCTTCTTGGAAGCCGTCATCAGAATCGTTGCCGGAGAAATCTTCATCGGAATCGAAGGCCATTGGGAATTAGGGATTCGGGCAATCCAAGGTTTTAGGAAAATTTTCAGTTGAATGAATGGTGATGGCGGTAACAGCTAGTGTTTAGAAAGCTGAAGAGTCAAATTTTGGGCTCAATAACAGAGAGCCCATAAATAAGCATTAAATAGGAGGTAATCCAATGAACACGCTTTAACAGTGGGCCGGGCCTACAATCTTGAAAAACTTCGGCCCAGTAAGCCATATATAAGTGGGCTAAGAGCAACTTCGGCTTTCTCTATTAATTGGGTCGTAGACATGGCCCATAAGCAAAAGGCGATCCAAATCAAAAAAGTGAAATCAAACCTAATCAATTATAATGTATCAAAATACCGTTTAATCTTAAATTACTTGGATTGGTACCTTTTAATAAATATTTACTAATTTTAGCGATACTTTTTATTTATTATCATTTATATCAATTCTATGTAATATGTATTAAAAGTGAATTATGTATGCAATATATATGTATTATAATTGTTTTTAAAAATATATCATGTTTGTTTGGTAAGAAATTGACACATTATATTATAAATGTATTAAAATGTGTGATAAATGTATTATTTATCACAAAAACTTGTATTATATGTGAATAATAAATTGTTCTTTATAATATGTATTAAAATTGTATTATAAATGTATTAAAAGTGATCAAGTGAAAAAAAAATGTTATTGCTATAAATGGTAAATATTTTTTTTATTATAGTAAATTTATGTAAGTTTCCCAAAAGAAAAATTACTTGGATATCACCTTTTAATAAATTACTGATTTTAGCGATACTTTTTATTTATGGAGTATCATTTATAGCAATACATAGCAATATCATGTTAAAATTGCAATATGTATTAAAAGTGAATTATGTATGCAATATATATGTATTATAACTATTTTTTAAAATATATTATGTTTGTTTGGTAAGAAATTGACACATTGTATTAATAGTATATTAAAATGTGTTAATAAATTGATTGAAATATCTTGCGACCAACACTTTACTTTCTCCTTTCATTTTTACTTACATATTTATTTTAAAAATTAATTATTATCATGACTATATTATCATATTATAAGTACAAGTGAAAATCTATTTTTGAAATAGTGGATTTAACATCAAAACTAATAATTCAATGGACTATGTTGATGCCCGTTGTTTTAACAAAATTAGGAAGAATATCCTTCGCTTGATGGTAAAAGAATAAAATAAAAAATAAAAAATAAATATCTTACCCAAATCATGTGCCTTTTTTAATATTTGTTTATTATTATTGTCTCTCTCACAACTTTTCGTCACTGTTAACTCATGAAAATCATAAGAGGAAAATACAAGTGTGTATATTTAATTTTAGGTACAATAATAGCATAAAATATATTATAGGATTAAGGGGTAAAAATATTAATAAACTTTTGATGGACATTTTAGTAATTCAATTTTTAACTTAGTATATTATAAATGTAAAGTCCCAAAATGAAAAATTGAGAGACAAAGATAATCATCAAATGTTAATATTTTGCCCTCAAATCAATCATTAATTTTAAAATATTTAAGTGCAAAGTGTAACTATACATTCTATAAACATAACAAATAAAAATTTAATCCAATTCAAAACAAAAAAAAAAAAAAGAGTAAAGAGACGTGGAAGCTGTATGGACATAGCCCATAGTAAATGAACATGCAAATGGTTGGACTTCACACTATATAGTTACTACAATCTTTTAGTGCAGTTTTATTTAATTAATCAATTTTGTAAGGGTTTATTATTATTAATTATTTCCATTAATATTATTATTAGGATCAACTTTTGTCTGTAATACCTTTCCATTTTTAGTATTTAATATAATATAATATGATATAATTATTATTTAATTGCTTAGATATTTTATAACATTTTGAATTAAGATAGGGGTAAAATAGTATTTCAACTTTTACTTTTGTGGCTTCTCACTTTTAGTATAATATTATATATATATATATATAGATATACTAGTTTCACGGCACGTGCGTTGCACATGTGTATCGTATATATAGTATGCGATGTTGTAAAATAGAACTAATATTACTAAATTAAAGTTTTTTAGCAAATAATTATAACTGAAAGAACATATGATAAGTGCTCTTAAATGATTAAAACAGATTGTTATAAAGTTACTTGTATTTTGAGATCAAAATGACCAGATATCATTGAAGCATTTCAAAATACATTCAAAATTTAAATATGGTGAGAAAGTGACATTTATTTAGTAGAAGAAAATATGTCACCAATAGTCTTTCCTCTTTAGGTTATGAACATAAATGATGGACACCATTTAAGTATAGTTTTTGTCTTAAATATCCATACTTGAAATTTGATATGTGCATGACACTAATAAGGATTACCATAAATATTTCAATATTCAATCTTTATATGAAATATATCTTTT
Organism: Solanum piurae; assembly: GCA_029582685.1. Taxonomy (NCBI): domain Eukaryota; kingdom Viridiplantae; phylum Streptophyta; class Magnoliopsida; order Solanales; family Solanaceae; genus Solanum; species Solanum piurae. The sequence continues at coordinate 1,934 of JAJOOO010005476.1, read as the reverse complement.
AAAAAGTATTATTACTCAATTAATATTTGAGTAGGGCTATCATAGAGCGGTAATTTTACCCAAAAAAATATAGTTTATTGTTTTAACGAATGATGCTTAAATAGAGGTTTGAGTGTATGTCAAACATTTAGCTTCACCAATTCTTTGTTTTAGAGATATATATTTCAATAGCATAATTTAATTTAATATAGGATTTGCACATTTGCTAATTAAACTAAAGTCCTATTACCCCCGAACCCATTTTTTTGTAATTTTCATTTATACACCTTTTGGATTATGTGACATCCAAATATCTCCCACGCGCCTCAACTGTGTAAGCCAAAAGGTGTGCAAAATTATTTTTAAAAAATGAACTCAGGGTGGTAATAGGACCTTAGTTTAGTTAAGATGTGTCTCTGGAATTTCGATCATAGTCTAGGGGGGTAATTGTGCCTTATCTCTTCAATAAATGAACAACCTCACCTATGGTAAAAATATTTCATTTCTTTAAGTTTTTACCTTATCTTTGTGGAATTATCGTCTTCACCTTTCTTCTGCCGCATACATATCATATAGTTATTATTTAATGAAAGTATCTAGTATCTTATAGAACTTGTATCGTGATATAAAATATTAAACTTTTTTAATAATAAAAATTAATAGATGAATAAATTTCAGAGGATTATTTATAGACTCGTTAATTTGGTTTAAGATCATTTTATGATCAATCACTATTTTCTTACCTATTTTTATAATGCTAGCAGGAGAGTGTATCTTATGACATAACATTTTACTAAATTAAACTTTCAATATGTTTGTTTAATTTAATTTAATATAAGATTTAAGAAAATAGTTAAAACTTTTGAATTTTATAATTTTAAACTAAAGATATGTAGGATATATCTATATCAAAATATCGTTTAGTGAATTTTTTAATACAAATACAACATTTACACTAAAGCAACATGGTTCGGAATCCATACGTCTGCATGAATACAAAATAATAAGAAATTCATACTTAATAAATTTATACTCAATTTAAATATAATAAAGAAAGAATATATGGAACAATACATAGTCAATGAAGAAGGAAGACGAAAATATATGTTCATGCTATATTCACTCTAGTGTTCCATTTGATTAAAATGTGTTAATAAATGTATTATCCATCAATAAAACTTGTATTATATGTGAATAATAAATTGTTATGTATTAAAACTGTATTATGTAACTGTAAGTATTAAAATTGAATAATACCTCCCTATAAATGATAAAAAAAAATTTAACACAATATATTTATGTAAGTTTCCCAAAGAAAAAAGCGCTACTTAAGAGATTCAAATTACAAAACTTCAATTTTTTATCAAAATAATTTCATATGGCATATCTAAACAAGTCTTAAGAAAAATAAACAGTAAAAGGGAAGACGCACTAAAATATCTTCCTTATCCTGTCTTATACGTTGTGAAAAAAGTAATACAACAAACAAATTTTGCGATAGCATTGTGGACCAAACACATCTTCATCTAAATAACTTTACCAAACGATAAGGCACCAAAAGTAGCTTTGATTAATTTTTATCTTTACTAAGCTAATGAGTCACCATGACAACGATATAGTCCTCTGTGTTCACAAACAACATTTTTAGAAGAACCAGGTGAAAATAATAAGTTGTCTAAATTCTAAATATGTGATTTCTCCATCTTTTATTTACTTATAATAATTTTTGTGTTGATTACACTTTTAAAAATCGAGAGTCTATTAGAAATTATATCTTTACTCTATACAAAAATATGTTCGGGTTTATTTGCCCTGATTTCTTACCATAAATAGATTTTTCTTTATGGAAAAGGTTTTTAATATTTTGAGTAGTCCTTTTTTTGTAGGAAAGGTTTAGGACTCTATAAATATAGGTTTGTTACTTCTAACTTAATTAGCATTCACAATGTAGTCCT